>JASMMZ010000002.1:5439796-5713813 GCA_038502455.1 Anisogramma anomala | reverse complement strand
TCGTCATGAGCGCGCGCGAGGCCCACGGCATGAGCAAGAAGAGAACGAGCATCTGGGCGGTGCCGAACGCGGTCTGCACGTAGCCGCCCTGCAGGAGGCGCGTGCCGAAGCGCTTCGTCATGAAGACCGGCATGAAGGTCGAGGTCGACAGCGCGACCGGCTGCCCGACCAGGCACGTGATGAGGAGGAGGACGAGCGATGGCGAGTGGCCGAGCGTGACGGACGCCTTCAGCAGGGCCAGCACCCCTGACAGCCGCCAGCGGTGGCCTGGAGACCCTGCGCGCTCTGGCTCTGGCTCTGGCTCTGGCTCTGGCGCTGCTGGCTTGGCCTGCAGTGTCTCGGGAACGAAGAGGACAACGACTGCTGAAGTTGCCATGAACCAGATGCCAATCCACATCGGCAGCCACGGACCGTAGTGTTGCATCATCATGGACGAGATCGTGGGCGCGCCCAGGCTTCCAATGAGACCGGCCACATGGAGGCGCATGAACGTGACAGCTCTGTGAAATGGTCAGCCGTTTTTATGCCAAGCAATGCCTGGAAATGCAATGGGGCAATATCTTGCCTTTCTTCCTCGTTTGTCGTGTCCGTGACCATGCTATAGAGAAGGCCCATGAAAAGGGGGCTGCCGCCGCCGAGGAGTTGACCGAGCGATTCGAGCCAGACCAGCCGGATGGGAGAGACAGTTCGGAACCACAGGATCATCGTTGTCCATAGGGAGGCGAGTGTCATGCCTGGAAGGGAAGCGTTACTACCTGTCACAGTACTAGCGGCACGGACAAACAGGGTGCTTGGCAGTGGGCTTACCCACAAGAGCCAGAGAAAGCACCGGTTTCCGTCCAACCCTGTGGCAATCGCTCAGTGGCCATTCTGCAGCTGTTACGATCTGATACAATAGCTACCTATCGGCTGTCAAGGACCATGGAAAGGTAGCCACAAGACCAACAGCCGCGGACAAGGCAGATGTGATGGCCAGGATGAAGGCAAGCTCGGCGCTGACGGGCTCGACCGTGCACAGTCCCTCCTCCATGGGGGCATCCAGGCTGTGCAACTTGCCGTAGTACTCATGACAGATGATATCTTGTATGATCTGCGCTTGCGGGAGCTGAAGAAACCCCCCCGCGGAGGAGGCGAGCACGATGACGAGGCCGAGAAGGTTGACGATGGTGGCCTTGTTGTGGACCTGCGGGATGTGCAGGGTCCCAATCGACGCAATCGATGCAATCGACGCCACATAGGCGAAGCGCCGGTGGCCACTTGGAGGCTTCGGGCCTCTGGCGAGCAGGGGGGAGGCCTCGTTTGAGGAGATGGCATTCGCGTCGGGCATGGTGGAGGATGACGGGGAGCTCGGGGATAGGGCGTCGTGGAGACGCTGTCGCTGCCAGAAAGTAGACTCGGAGCGCTCCGGTCGGTCTGTTTCGGGCTATGACCGTGAGTACAGCGGGGGAGACGGAGTGGGCCTCGTGGGCATCTTGATAGCCTTGTCTTTGATAATGGAAGTGGAATCGTCTTGATACTGCACACCAACATGTCGTGACAGTGTCAACGCGTCCCTGCAGTCCGCACGGTCAAGAAACTCACTGTCGTTGGCAGTCATGCATATGGGTCCACTATTTGCCCTTTGCGGGAAGTCACACGATCCTCCTTTGCCACAAGTGGCACAGAGCCACCCACACTCTTCAAGTCGAAGAAAAGATGTCGAAGAAACAAACAATAGGAATCACCTCATTATTCAATTTCTTCTACGAACCACAGGTGGGCGGATGGGCACATGTTCTGATCTGAAGTACATACTGTACCTAGGTACTACATACAAACTATACGGCATATTCCGTACTTGAACACTAATTTTATATAAAGTTGGCATTATTGGCGCACGAAGTGTATGTAGCGGAATACCCTGGGATTATTACAGTTTACGTCGGAAACTTACTTATCGGATCCGGAACACCGGATCCGATGTATCGGAAATTTGATGAAAAATACAATATAATTAGGCTTTACATCGAAGATTTGCTTCGGGTGTTGGAATAGTAGTAATTGCAGTGCAGTAAGTCAACTTGACTTACAGTAAAGTTGACTATACTGACTGCAGGTTGAGTGAATTGTTTGGTGGGTCTACTGTATTGACTGCAAGACAAGTACAGTATGGCCCCGCTTCACACTAGGGCACGGGCCAAGCAATTGGCCATACAAATTACTATGCAGACCGGCTAGCGGTCTGACAAACCTAAAATAATACATCCACCACTTGACTAATGTAATACCACTGTTACTTCGACCAATCGAATCGACAACGTTGCAACGTCTAAAGCCCTACCAATATTAATTAGTACTTATTGGGTTAAGTACAGATTGCTCAAGTAAAAGAAGAAGTTACTTTCTGACTGTTACGTTTTACGTTATCGTTAGGGTAGAGGAAAGATTCTTATAAAATACCTTTATCAATACTACGTTAGTTTAAAATGGTAGGAAAACAGAAAAAACTTTTGGGTTACGTGAATCCAAAATAGTAATTTGAAAGTAAGCGACGGTATCGCTACTTCAAAATACTAAGAAATCTTTACCAAATCTTTTTCAAAAACGTTGAAATTAACTATTAAAGTTTTAAAGTTCGGCAAATTAGTAAATAGCTAGGTTAATACTACTATAAGTGTCATTATTATAAAAACGATTAAATTCTACAGTTCAATAACAAACAACCTTTAGCATTTACCTATAATAACAAACGATTTTTAACCTTACTTTTTACATTAAACCTTTGCTTTCATTTTACCTTTTCTACTCCCCCTACGCTAATTTAATTGCGAAGTTCGCTACCTTAAGCGAAAATAACAAGATTCGTTAAATCGCGTTAAAAAAAGACTCGTCACGCGATCTAACGCAAGGTACTAAGTTCCCACGCGACTTTACGTTAAAATACTAAGTTCCTACACCCAAGATTGTAAAAACATTCGCCTTACACACCCTATACACCCACTAAATCTTATATAAGGTAAAACTTTAAGATGGCACCTACTTAGAAACTGATAAAGGCAATGAAAGCTTTCAGAACTACGTTTATCAAGTATTACGACGAAAATCATTAAGCGTAAAATATCGACGAATGCTTAATGAAAAGGTACCTTAACAACTTCGTCGGCTACTATATCGTTAAATATAACGACGGTGAAAACCCTAATAACGCTTTTCGTAAGTTTCGTAATTTCTTTGATAATTATATTATTAATATATAAAACGTAATCAGAAAAGGGGTTAAATTGAGGTTTAAGTCGTAATTTAAGTAATATGAGATTTATATACAAGTATAGGGTATTACAAAGCTGATATATGCTTTTCTCGACTTAGCCAAATTTAAGAAATGTCTTTAAAATCTATGTCTTAAGAAAAAAGGTATTGAAAACCCTTAACACCCTTATATGTGATCCAGGGGACCTCCTTTTTACTATTAGCTAAGTTAAGCCTTTTTACGCGCTAATGATAAAGAACCTATTAACCTGTTCGATAGTTTAACACCTTTATGCAGTAATGCAAAATACGCTTTTAGCGGCAATAAGGCACGTAAAATAACGGCTGCCAATACGGTTAAAGGAATTAATGTCGGCGCTTTACACCAGTTAATTAAATAAGATCGCCAAGTCCCTTAAAACTTTTAAGCCCTTATTACCTCCTAGCCCTTTAATTGCCAAGTTCCTCAAAAGCATTTTTACGATAGGTTTGCCTAAACGCGTAAACCTATTATAGGTTCTATCATAGGACTTTACACTTTAAGCTAGACGACTAGCAATTTACCCTAACACCGTACTTTAGAGGCTGTAAAGTTTCGACTGTTAGAAAACACTACTAATAAAGACTGGAATAATTATCGCGACCTACCTTTACAGCCTGTTAAAATGGTCAATATTAACTACAAACCTTTTACAAACTTCGCCAAGATTTGGAACGATATAGAAAAATATAATGGAAAGATTCATAACCTTTTTGATACGAAGATAATACCCCTTTTGAATATTTGTAAGTAAATAGAGGTTCCCACTTTTCATTTTTACGTATTATTCCCTAAATTCCTTATAAGGTACGTAAAAAACTATCACCTAAACTTTGTAACCCGAGCAACCACTTTTTACGAAGTCTACAATAATATAAAAATCCACTTCGAGTACAACGTTCACCTTACCTAATACTATATAAACTGGGCTACTACGAAGTGAAACACGATAATAGCGAAAAAAAACACCGATAAATGTGCTAAACCAAATATTTGACAAGTTAATATTATGCTAGTAAGTAATAGGGAAATTTTACGCTAGCGAAGCCACACTTCGCTAATAGGTATGTGTAGCTATTATAGGCGTTAACAAATTCGAATACAACCTATAACGCCTAAATACTACCTATAAATGCTTCTTTAACTACTTACGTTTCTCGTTCGTAATCGTAATAATACGTACGCCAAACTCGCTTAATATATACCCATAAGCCGGCAACTTTTATAACGTAAATAACAAAAACTTGACAGTGATTAATTTTTATGGACTCAAGCCATTGACTATTGAGTCTATAGGTTACGTGACTGTGTACGTAACGGGATAGACAGTACTCGGTCTGGGCTCGATTCAGCTGCGGACCGGGCTCGGTCCGTGTACAGTACGTGCGAGGGCACGTAACGAGCTGGGTTGTTATGACCCAAGAACATCGGAGGGTCAGAAAACAGGCCAGTATGGGGCTAAGCCACTAAGAACCTGATGTCCAACACATCAGGTGGGGATATCTCTTATGTTAGTAACCTTAGGGTTAGGGTTACGCACTAAGGATCATTGAGATCATGTTTCGATCCAACATAATCCAGCACTGAAGGCGTATGAAGGATTAAGGATATAAGGACACGGTTAGCACCACATAGATAGTATTTCCTTCATAGCTCTTCAGTTGTCAATCTAAGTATTCAGTCTCAGTATATTCTGAATAGCCTCACGGCTTTTCATCATTACTTGCACGGTTGCGATATTGTTCACTCAGCACCTCTGTTACCTTCTTGATAACATAAACCCTCTGACACCTTCTATATACTCACGGGTATTTAGTGTGATCATTACAACGGGCTAAGCAGTTGGCCCTACAAATTACTGTGCAGACCAACTAGCGGTCTGCCAAACCTAGAACAAGACATCTACCATCTAACTAATGCAATACTATTATTACTTCAAAGACCAATCGAATCGACGATGTTGCAACGTCTAAGGCCTACCAACACTAGATCTTCTTATAACGGTTGGGGATAGTATTCGAACCGACATCGAAAAATTCCGGGTAATACGTGAATAAAAGTTATCATATATTATTTAAAAGGTTCGATATTTTTTAGGTTTTACTAACTTTTATCGAGATATTATTAGTAATACTTTCGAACTGTCTAATTATCTTATTCGACTAATAAAGTAAGGAATTCGTTAAACTTGGATAAAGCAGGAAAAACACGTATTGCAAACCTTAAAGGATACCTTTATTACAGCCTCAATTTTGGTATCCTAAAACTTAAATTGGCTAATGATAGTGGAAACCGATTGCTCGAAAACAGCATTGAAAAAGTATTTGTTGTAACGGTATAAAGATATTATTTTAAAGCTAATAACTTAATATTTCACACGATTAAAAAACGAAAACCTTAATTATATTATTTACTACAAAAAGCTTTTCGACATAATATTTAACTTAAAGACGTAGTTTTCAAAATTATGTACCATCCGTACCCTATTTACGATTTTCACGGATTATAAGGGATTGAAATATTTTTCTCTACCACATTTAATTTCTAAACGCTAGGTTAGAAAGGCCGAAGTTGTTTTTCTTTCTTAATAACAGCTGCAGTAGAATCCCGTAACTTAGGACACCTGTCCTAATATTTTAACTCGCAAATTGTAAAATTAACCTCAAGTTAAAAAGCGCCGCATACGGGTTTGTTAAACCATTTTCATTACATTATTAATCGTATTAATAATAAACTCATATATTTAAAAACGTATATTATGACGGGTTATATCGATAAATATGTAAAGACGAGAACTTGGTGGTTAAATTATAATAATATATACCTTAAAGGTGAGTCGGAGGTTTTAGAAGGGTCAACGTAAGCTGGATCGTCCTATGCCTAGCCTGCGACCGAATCGTTATCTAAAATAACGTCAGGGGATTTAAATACGTCGAAACCAGTGGTATAATCATAAACCCAGCCCGCGTTAAACCTATTAACTTCGTTAATGCCGAGTGATCGCTTTATCTTTGGTTTGGATACCTTAACGAAATTGTAAAATTGAAAAGTGACTAACAACCTATTACATAAGGTTCGCCTGTTAGCGGTTTTCGAGGGCGTTAGGCGTTTCCCAGATAAGGTAAGGTAATCGATATAAATTACGAATTGTAAAATTAATTCGCGGAATACGTCACGTTACTGTAACCGATTATAGTTGTTGAATTAAAAATCATTAGCGACGAAAATTGCATAATAAACCTACGATTCGCCTATTATAAGTCATCTAGTTAAAAATATCTTATTTCGAATCCATTAACTAAATTACCATTAACAGGGGATAATTGTAAATATTCGACATTTATATCGAATATAAACGAAATGTAATAGTACGAAACCTTATCGTACCTTATAACAAGATTTCCTTTAACTCTTCACTATTCTAAATTGGTATTAAACATATATTTCCATCAACTTTATAATCAACCTACTAATTATTAATAATGTCCTTTGAAACTGATTAATTATTATGAACCAACTTTTTAAATTTATCTAGCTCGTGATTATATAATTTATAATTACCGATACGGATATGAACCCGTTCAGGGATATATAGTATAAATTTCATGGATTTACGGTTTTTATTATTGATAACCACGGTTTGGATTAGGTAAACATGTTTTAAACAACTTTCTATTTTTAATAAAAGTCAAATAACTTCAATTCACGGAATTTCACTTTTAAATCCATACCGGTATTAATCGTATAAATTAGAAAGTTTCAAAGTATTTATGAATTGTTGTTGCCTTTTTGTAATATAATTAAGCCTTATATTTAGCTGTTTATTCATTCACATTCAATAATCAAAAGTTAACGGTTATTAGGTTTAATGCGAAACATTTGGTAAATAGGTATAAAATATTACCTATTTCGAGCGTAAATGAAGATATAAAGTCTTTAATTAATTTGGTGGGGTAAGTTGTTACGTTTTCGGTATACTTAAGCGAAAGTACGGAGTTAGCTTAAGTGTTGATAATATATATTTAATAATAAATCGAAACGGTGGCAAACTGTCAGCAACATTCGACTAAACGGAATAATGTAGGGGATTGGGTTTAATTTCAACTTCGTAATATTAAAATCAACCGCTTAAGTAAAGTTTTTGATTAAATTTATAATTAATACAGTATCGTCGACGTTTTAAGTCCTTTTAATATCGTTTTAGATGATTTTAATAAATACTTTATATTTTACGTAAACTTAATGAAATAGGCGATTACGAACCCTTTTTCTTGGAAGTTTTATCCGATATTCGCCCGGAACTTATTTTAATCGTTAAAGATATACAAAAGGATATATATAAAAAATTTGAAGTTTAAGAAATTTTCGTGGCAAAAACGGGGTAAAACGGGGTCCGCTTTATATTAATTAAAACAAAAGGTTATAATAAACGGGAGTAGGAATTGTTGAGGTAACTGTCAATATATTATAGTGTTGTATAAATTCGAGGCAAAATACAGTGATATATGGGTTAATGATAGCTCGGTATCTAGACATCGACGTCGAATATATATTAAGTAACCTACGCGAGAAGAACCTTTTATACCTCGGAAATAGCAAAATATTTATAAAAAAAGGAAAAATCTATTATTATTATAATACGATACGATAAATAGAGCAATGTATATGTTACTCGACTTTCTAGGATAAATATCTAACCGCGAAACTGTTTTTACTACAACCTATTCAAAATTTACTTATTCTTTATAATTATCTTTATTAAATTTTAACGAGTAATAATGTCATTAACGTTAAAGGCTTTATTATAATAAACTTCAGATATTAGAAAAATCCGGCAGAAAAGAACGGTGAAGGTCATAGCGAGCGTTAGTAAGCATCAATAAAGGGGGTTAGTAAAAGGTGGAGCGAGCGTGAGGCGATGCTAAGGATAATAAATAACGTTGAAAATAACAAACGTTAGGGAAGACTGACAATAATGGCTAACGAGGGGCGGGGCGAAGGGCGGGGCGGAGAAAACGACTTTTTAAGCGGGTTATTCAAGATTATAATATATCAATTTAGGCTCGGGCGATGCGGTCGGCCCAGGTATAATCCTTTTCCCGTTCGCGATTAATTCTATTGGGTCGTTTTTAACTAAAGTTAGTAAATAAAATACGAATAAAAAGGGGGCTCATATAGTTAAGCCTTAAATATCGTTCGATATAATTTATAAACCGTAATCTATATTAGTACTAAAGCATATAAATTACGTAATTGTATTATTTTAGCTATTTTAACTAATCCTACGAAAGGGTATACCGTGTGCGTTAAAAGGGGCCAGCTGTTATAGACTCAGGTCATTGACTATTGAGTCTATTGGTTAAATAACTGTGTACGTAACGGAATAGGCAGTACCCGGTCCAAGATCGGTCCAGATATGGACCGGACACGGTTCGTGTATGGCATGTGTAAGGGCATGTAACGGGCTGGGTATTAGTTATGCCTATAGGTCCTATATGGTGGGCTACGATAACTTTTTTTAATATTTCACCATATTTTAATAGTAAACCCTATTTTTAACCTAATTGGCTTACTATTATAAGTCGGATTATAATATACTATTAAGGTTTTTTTTTATTTTTCCGAAGGAATATTACTTGTAATGAACGAATCGATAGTAAAAGTTGATTATTTTACGTTAAATTTTAGCGTTATCGGGGAAAATAGGCCATCGGTAAATACATATTCCTCTACCTTTATTAACACACCTCTCGCATTTTCGACGCTAATTTAAGCCAACATTTCTCGTTTATAAGATACCATAGGCTATATCGCGTCGACTATAATGTAATTGAAATAATCGGGTTAATCGATTTTCACTATCGACTTTACGTTTAACTTTGCTTAGATCGTAACGAAGATTTTATAACTCGAAGCCGAATTAACCGCGATTCGTATTGGTTTTCTACTATCTTAGGGTAGGCAAAAAACGACATAACTAACTGTAATTCAACGGATTGGCTTTTACGTAGGCGACAACGCGTTGAACGATCGAATTTATATTAAAAGCTAATAATATATAAATTAAAGAAGGTTTATATGCGTTTTTCTACGTATAGAGATGTTATATAACAGCGGTCAAGTAGGCGGTTACGGCGTACTACGAAGTCGGAGGATATAAAATGATATACGATGTAAAAAAAGTTACTCAACTATATTGAGGCGGCTTTTAACGACCTTTACCGCGCAGATAAGATATTAGTCGAACTAAAAGGTTTGGTTATGAGCGATAAGAACCTTTAGGTATTATTCGTTATCAGGTTTGAGACACTTTTAGCTTAAGTAAGCGGTTTAGATTAGCCTTCGGCCGTAAACTACAACTGCTTCACTTCCGCGTATTGCTAAGTATTTGCGACAAATCTATTACGGCAGGTGTTATCCGGATGGATTATATCGCGGCTCTAGAGAAGTACCGTAAATTCACCGACGAATTAAAGTTACTAAATTTAAAACAGCGTTTTAGTCGTTAACTAACGGGACCCGTATAGGTTTAACGACTGGATAGTAATACGGCTATAACTGGAGTTTACGTTTTTTAAGTGCCTTCTTTAAAAGGCCGTAATAATCGTAAGCAATTATCTCGATACCATGGCTAGTTATTTTAACAAACCCGTACAGTAAACGTTTAGGATTAAAGACGTAAAACGATGTGAGAAATGATAAAGAAACGTTAGGCTAGACTTATTTTGGGGCTTTACTTTCTTTATAGCTTATCGAACCATTATTAACGTAACTAAGAATTTCGCTCGGTATTCCCTTTTACGTAGGTGTATATGGTTCAAGTCGAAAAGATAAAAAAAGTTTTTTTATTAATAGCGATGGGGGGAGCCTAACTCTTAGATACAGTTTCGTTTAGGAGTTACATAACTTTAATGGCGTAGTTACAAAATCAATTAAAAAGGAGTTTAATCTAATTAAAACACGTATAAACGAGGATCTATTTCTTATCTTTATACTTTTTAATAAGACCTACTTTTAAAATACCTAAGTTAATTTTCGCTATAATTATTATTCCATTGTATGCGAGGTTTTATCATAACGGTTAAGGGTAACGTAAATTCGGCTATTATATCTTCGAAATCTCGGTACGATATTAGGGTTACAATAGAATACGCGTATTATCCTCATAGTCTAGCCTAATATTAGTATATATTATTCCCGGAATAACGAGTGATACAATTTTTGAAATTCTTTGAATACGATATTAATAAGTAAATTCAATTGTTGGCGGTAGTTGTTTGGTAATTTAGGGTTAGGAAAGGTTTATTATCGATACTTTAATAATAAGTTTTGGGACGGAGGATATACGGGACGTAATAGGTTTTTTTTCTTTCGATTTGGTAAAGCATATGTATCTAGAGGTATAACGTATAGGGAATTCGTCCCAGTTAGGTTTTGTCATAAGCCTTTACGAAATAATGCGGATTTTACAAACAACGACAACAACTATAATGAAGAAGAAAAATGATTGGTAATACCTTTTATTAGAATTAGCAGAATCCCGCAACCTATTTAACAAAGACAAAGCTATAGCCCTACTCCTATATAGGGGAAGATTCGATTACTATATTTATATTTAACCGAAAGAGGATATATCTTGATTAAAACCACCTTAAGGGGCGTTATAATCAATATTACGAAATTAACTTCTTAAAATTTAACGATAGGTTACAGAGTAAATAAATGAGGGTTAGGTTTGGATAAGCTTCTTATCAGCTATAACGCCGGTATTACTTATTTTCAAATAAGAAGGAGAATAACGGTTTAATATCGACTACAGGATACTAAACAAAATTATGAAATAAAATCTTTTTCTTTACCTTAAATTAAAAAGACCCTACGTATATTATCGAAGTCGATATAACTTACAAAGTTCAATATTTAAACCACTTTTTACCGTATCCGGGTTATACTTGGATAAAAGGAATCAACAGCATTTCTTACGCGATTCGGTTCATTTAAGAAGTTAGTTCCCCCCTTTGGGTTAGCGGAATCGCCGGCGACGTTTTAACCATACATGAATTATATAATAATAAATATTTTAAATGATTTTTTTATAACATACTTAAGCGACATTTCTTTTTTTAGTTTTAACTAGGATTATATAGCGAAAGTTCGCGTATTTTTAAAACGTTTTCGTAACGCGAGGTTAAATTTAGATCGAAAAAAGTGTAACTTCGTGATTAAAAAAGTAAAATACCTAGGCTTTATTGTAACGGTTAGGGTAGGTATCCAGGTCGATCCCGAGAAAGTCCGGGGAATCCGCGAGTAAGAGTTACCACGTACTATCCGAAAGATTCGATTTTTTTTAGGTTTTACCAACTTTTATCGTAATTTTATCGGTAACTTTTCCAAACTAGCGGATTATCTTGTTTGTTTCACAAAGTAAGGAATTCGTTAGGCCTAAACGAAACGGCAGGAATATATATTTCAAACTTTAAAGGATACCTTTATTATGGCTCTGATTTTAGTATATTATAATCTCAATCAGCTAACGGTAATTAACACTAATTCTTTTAGAATAGCGTTAAAAGGGTACTTGTTGTATCGGAATTAGGATAGCATTTTAAAGCTAGTAACTTATTACTCCGTACGATTAATAGATACGGAACGTAACTATACTATCCATGGTAAAAAGCTTTTTATGGTAGTATCTTGTTTAAAAACGTAATCTTCCAAATTACGTAATATCTATATACTGTTGACGATTTTACGGACTACAAGGGAGTGGAATTTTTTTTACCACATTTAATTTCAAAAACCTAAGTTAAATAAGTTAAAATACTTTCGCTTTTGTAATACCACCTATGGTATAAGCCCGTAATTTATAGAGTTTGTCCCAATACATTAACCCGAATATTATGAAATGAATGTAAGGTTAAAAAACTCTGTACACGGGTGATTTAACATATTTTTATTACTAAATTAAATAAAGTATTAATGAACTAATATATGAAGAGAATAAAAAATACAACGGGTTATATAAATAAATTTGATGAGACGGAAGCCTGGTTATTCGATTGTAACGATTTATATCCCAATAATAAGCCGGAGGTTTTCGAAAAGTCGTCGAAAACGATATTGCCCCGGGCCCGGCCCGCGCTCAGGTCGTTATCGGAGATAACGCCATGAGATTTTAATATAACGGAATCGACGATATCACTACGGAACCGGCCCACGTTAGGCCTGCCCATATCGTTAACGCCGAATAGTTACCTTATTTTCAGCACGCTTACGTTAACGAATTTATAAAACTAAGGAGTAACGAACGACACATTATATATAGTTGATTTATTAGCGGTTTTTGAAGGCGTTAAGCGTTTTTTACTTGAAGTGGAGTAAGTAATACAAATCGCGAATTACAGGATTAACTCGCGGGGTATATTATATTACCGTAGTCATTTGAAAAAATTGAGTTAGGAATCATTAACTTCGAAAATTTTATAATAAATCTACGATTCATTTATTATAGATTATTAAGGTAAAAATATTTTATTTCACGGTTTTTAACGGAATTACTATTTAAAGGAAATAGTCGTAAATATCTGATGCCTATATTGGATATATAGGTAATATAATGGAATGAAACCTTATTGTACTTTAGAATAAGGTTTTTTTTAATCTCTCTCTATTTTAAATCGGTATTAGACGTATATTTTTATCGACTCTATAGTTGACCTATAAATTATCAAAGGCGGCCGACGATATTCATTAATTATTACGAATTGTCTTTTCGAACTTATCCAATTTAAAACTATATAGTTTATAATTACCAATACGTATATAAAGCTCTCTTGAGATATATAGTAAAGATTTTATGGATTTTCATATTTTATCATTATGAACCGCGGTTAGGATTAAATAGGCGTATTTCAAAAGACCTTATATTCTCTGGTAAAAGTTAAATAAATTTTATTTATGACGTATTATTTTTAATTAAATAATAGTAGTAAACTAACGAATCAGAGGGTTTAAAAATACTTGTATATCGTCGTCTCCTTTTCGTAATATAATCAAACTATACATTTAATCTTTGATTAGTTCATATTAAACAACCGGAAGTTAACGGTTATCGGGTTTAACATAAACCATTTAATAAATAGGTATAAAATATCATTTATTTCGAAAGTAAATGTGGATTCGAAGTCGTTAACAAATCCAGCGGATCGAGTTATTATATTTTTAACTTATTTCTATGAAGAAGTGGAATTAGCTTAAAAGATAATAACATATATTTAATAACAAATAAAAACGATAGCGAACCGTAGACGACGTTTAGCGAAATGATACAAGGTAAAAGATTAAATTGAACTAAGTTTTCGCAATATTAAAACTAACCGTCCAAGTAAAAAGTTTAAATAGCTTTATAATTAATATCGGATTGTCAATATTTCGAATCCGTTCAATATCATTTTAAATATACCTAATAAATACCTTTTATTTTACGTAAATTTAATTAAATGCGCGGCTTCGAGCCCTTCTTTCGTAAATCTTATTCAATATTTATCTGGAATTAGTTTTAGTTGTAAACGATATGAAAGAGGGAAAATACAAGGAATTTAAAATTTTATAATGCTTTATAATAGAAAAAGAGCAAAATGGGGTTCGCTTTATATTAATTAAACAAAGAGGCTATGATGAACTAAAATCAAAATAATTACAAATTCCTAATATATAGTAGCCTTAAATGAATTTAAAACGAAATGAAAAAATGTTGGAGTTTATAATATCCCGGTATTTCTAGGTTAACGTCGAATTTATATTAAACGATACGCACAGAGCGAGTCACCTATACCTTCGAAGTTAATATATTACTTACAGATAAAGAGGATATTTAATTATTAAACGAAACTATAATATAATAAGTAAGGCCAGGTAAATATTACCTAGCTTCCACGGATACGTATCTAACCGTAAAACGGCTTTTACCACGACTTTATGAAAATTTACCTACTCGTTTTTATTATCTTTATCCAGGTTTAGCTAATACCCGCATTATGAATGTTAAGGGCTTTAATATAACTAACTTCAAATATTGGGTAACATCAACGGAAAGAGATAACAAAAAATATAACGGGCGTTAATTAACGTTGATAAAGGGGGTTGGTAAAAAGCGGGACGGGCGTAAAGCAACGCCGAAAATAACGGATAACGCGAGGAATGACGGGCGTTAGGGAAGACCGATAACGGATAATATAAGAAAGAACGGACGCTAGGGAAGGCTGAAAATAGCTAATAAAGTTAAAAGGGACGGGCGTTAAAGAAGGCCAAGGATAGCGGTTAACGAAAAGTAAGGTGAAGGGCGGGGCAAGGAAAACAACACTTTAAACAAGTTAATAAAAACTGTAATATATTAGTTTAGGCTCAGGCAATACGGTCGATCCTCGTATGATTTTACGCCTGCTTACGATTGGCCTAATTAGTTCGCTCTTAATTAAGGTTAACAAATAAATATATGTAAAATCGAGGATCATATAATTAAACCCTAAACGTTGTTCGTTATACTTTGTAAACTGTAACCTATATTAACTATAAAAGATATAACTTAAATCGCTATATTATTTTGGCTACTTAGGCTAAAATCATAAAAAAGTATAAGATGATAACTAAAGGAAGCCGGGGCAAAAATGTTACGCATTAAAATACGGTCGGCTAAAATATTCCTATTTTTATAGATGAACGATATAGTAAAAGGTAACGGATGAGTTTTAGGGGATAACGGACCTAAAAGTAAAAGGCGATGAGAACATATAGCCAAAAAGGTAACGGCTTATACGGCCGGTACGATAGGAATTTCTTATACCCGAGTAATATTGCAGAGCCGGGTAAACTAATTCATTAACTCCAAAAAAATGGGGAAAAAAAGGGGTAAATGAACCGGAATATAACCCTAACGCTTACGTATAAAAAATGGAATATAGCCCTTATCCTCAGTCGTAACAACTAATTGGTGTAGGAAAACGCGTAAACCGGATAAAGCTATAAATAAACTTATTTTTAAAATATATTACGATAAAAAGTTCATTTATGGTTAGGGTTTCCATAAAGTTAATTTATAAGTTCACTTTATTATAAACTCGGATATGAGTAAAAAAAAGACTTAAAGTCTAAAAACGGTCAATACATAACATATAGGTATCCTTAACTTATAAAGCAGAAAATTTACTTTCGCTTTCGTTATCATTAAAAACGATGAGATCTCCTATAACAAGAAGCGGCTACGATAAGTAATTAGAGGTAGGGTCTTAGTATATAATAGGATAGTATACCTTACGAGAAAGCTTATTATCTTTACTAAGGGCTCCGGTAGTAACATAGCGTATGTCAAGTCTATTATACTCGTTGGCTATAAAAACGACTAAAAGAAATAACTGAAAAATATTAGTAAAATTAAGTGGTTGGAATATATAAATGGATAGCGAAATAATTACAAAAAATGGTGGATAACGAAAAAGGGCGACGTTATAAAAGGGAAAAAAAGTAAGCTTTAGGGGCTAAAGGGGCTGTAGATATTACTATATACCTTCATAGATAGTATATTCTTAGGTGGTAGTACATTACGCTGTAAGGTATACTCCTATAGCATCACACGATCACGTGTCATACTATAAGCTATACTCTTGCAGAGTATATAATAACATGACACGTTGCAGATTATACTCTCATGTGTGGAGCGGTCTAGAAGCAGGTATTCTAGAGTAGTACGTTCTAAGTGAGGGCTTATAAGCCCTCACTTGTGGCGTGCACCTTTGGATGCTTTATCACCATTGTTATCATCTTTAATACTCGAACTACCAATCTAACGATTACTCTTCTAAAGACCTTATTTCACGTAAATACTAAGGCTTGAGATCTTACCGATAGGAGTATTCATATTTATAAGGATTAGTAGACCAGATTCGGCAGGGGTTACGTATTATACAGGACGCGTTATACGGCACTAAAGGTAGAAACGCGATATTTTACAACGCGTTTTACAATACCGGCGGTAAAAAGGATATATTATACGATACATTATACGATACCAGCGATGAAAAGGATACATTATACAGCGCGTTATACGGTACCTACGATAAGGCTAAAGAGCGCTTTATACGGCGCCGAAAACCAAAGGTCAAACCGGCTAATATGTTATATAATTTATCAAAAGGTAGGTTATATGGCGGCGACGACACAAAGAATATATTATACGTTTAACCCAAAGGCGCGTTAAATAACGCCAACGGCTGAAGGATAAATCGGCCGATACGTTATATAAAGCGTCAAACACCGCGTTACTGACTTACGCTCGACCTGCATACTAAGTGGGTAAGGCTCGCGCCCCGTATTTAACCAATGGGGGGCCGTAACTCTTACAATATCTGGGGGAAAAGGGGGTATATTATAAACTCAAGCCATTCGCTATTAGGTCTATTGGTTACGTAACTATACATGTAACGTGATAGACAATACCCGGTTCGGACCAAGATCAGGTACGGACCGGGTACGGTTCGAGTACGGACTGGATATGGTCAGTACACGGCACGTGTAAGGGTACGTAACGGGCTAGACATTGACTATACCTATAGGTCCTATATGGTGGGCCACGGTAACCTCTTCCAGTCTTCCACCATACCTCAATAGTAAACCTCATTTGGTACCTACTTGGTTTACTATTGTAAGTCGGACCATAACATGAGCTTTGGAATATTCTAAGCACTATACGAGAAGATGGAGAGCGGGGCATATTATGTACTTAGGCTGTAAGCCGTCAGTCTAAGTTATGAGTTATGTGCATATTAAGGTGCACGATATTGTGTGTCATATCCCGCCCTTATAGTGTGGTTAGCGTAATCCAAGACGTCTGGATTATTAGTACTTTTGACATTGGCGAAATGGTCAAGAGGGCTGACTCATGTCAGCTGATGGAAGCCATGCTAACCAGCTTGAGCTTACTTAGTAGAACCATCACACTGGCGTAAAAACGTTATGTGTTAACATATGGTTAATCGAAGGAATCCTATTATAATAAATAAACGAAACCGTAAAAAGTAATGAAATAATTTTAAAAAAAGACGGACCCAGAAGGAAACGATAACGAGAATGTATAACGAAAGGACTAATAGCCTATTCGACCGATACGGTAGAAACTTTTTATATACAAATAATATTTCTAAATCGAATAAAGTAATTGATTAATTTAAAAAACAAGGGGGCAAAAGCGAGTCTGTAACCCGAGATATTTCTTTATAGGTTATAAATAAAAGATAAAATGAAGCTCCCGTTCTTAGTAACGGTAATAAATTAAAGTAAAATGGCGCGTAAACCGGATAAAGTCGAAAATAAGGATATTAACTAAATATATTATAAAAAGGTGTTAAATTATGGCCGGGGTTTTATAAGGTCAATCTATAAATGTACCGTATTTTATACCTTGTAATACATATAACAACTTTCCGTATGAAAAACTGAAATATAAATAAAAAAGATCTCGAAATTAAAAAGATGATTACTATACGATATATATGCGTTTTTCGCTTATAAGGGAGGAAGTTTACTTTTATCAGCGGTATTACCAAAGATAAATAAGTTGTTCATAACGCGAAAAGGTCACGAAATACCAATAATAATATGGTATTTTTACATAATACGGTAACGTACTTTATGAAGTAATAAATTATTTTTAGTAAGAGCGTTTACAGCGGTATAAGTTGAGTTCAATTCATTATTAATATTTATTCCAAGGACGAAAACGAGGGAGAATGGTTACGAAACATCGATAAGTAATTGTAATTTAAATAGAAGGGGAATTAATAAGATATTTACGAAAAGTTACGAAAAGGTGAGAAATAACGAAGTGGGATCGATAATGTAAAGAGGAAAAAAAGGAAGTTTTAAAGGTTACATTGGAATCCATATTTATAGACATTAACAGACCGGATTCGACGGGAGCTATATGTTATACGGGGCGCATTATATAATACCGGCGGCAAAAACGATATATTACATGGCGCGTTAAAGGGTATGTTATACAGTATCGGCGGTAAAAAGGATATATTATATGGTACGTTAAAGGATGCGTTATATAACGCTGGCGGCCTAAGATGAAGCCGGCCGATAACGCGTTAAAAAACGCGTTATACGGCGTCGGTGACCTAAGGTTAAATCGGCCAATAATACGTTAAAAGGCGCGTTATACGGTGCCAATAGCCT
The DNA here is from genome assembly GCA_038502455.1 of Anisogramma anomala. Classification (NCBI taxonomy): domain Eukaryota; kingdom Fungi; phylum Ascomycota; class Sordariomycetes; order Diaporthales; family Gnomoniaceae; genus Anisogramma; species Anisogramma anomala. The sequence continues at coordinate 5,695,314 of JASMMZ010000002.1, read as the reverse complement.
AGGGTTAAATTGGCTAATACGTTAAAGGGCATGTTATATAGCGCCGGCAACCTAAGGTTAGACCGGTCGATAATAAGTTAAAGGTCGCGTTATACGGCGTCGACGACTCGAAGTTAATCCGGCTGATACGTTATACGGCGCTTTAAACGTCACGTTACCGGTTTGCGCTCGGTTCACGTCTTAGGCGAGCGAGGCCCGCATTCCACGTTTAACTAAAGAGATGCTGCGGCCCTTATAGCGTTCGGAGAAAAGGTGTGTATATTATAGACTTGGGCCATTAGTTATTAAGTCTCTATGTTACGTAACTGTATACATAATGAGATATATAGTATCCGGTCTAGATCTAGTTCGGGCGCGAACCGGGTACGGTCCGTATACAGTACATATAAGGGCATGTAATGGGCTGGACCTAGGCTGTGCCTATAGGTCCTATACAATGAACCACGGTAGCCTCTTTTAGTCTTCTGCTGTACCTAAATAGTAAACTCTACTTAGCACCTACTTAGCTTACCATTATAGGTTGGACCATAACAAAGTTTACGTTTAACAGGTATGATATAAAGTAAGCTTATACGTAGTTAATAACGGATTTATAGCGAATCGTACTGTTGGAGTTACTATAGGAATTACGTGCCATTTACCCTTTAAAGACATTAATACGATGTATTAAGTTACTATATAAACTGGTTAAAATAGGCGTTTATTAGGTTTTAACCTATTAGTTGCACTTCAAATCACGACTAACTATAAAGTTTTTAATATACAACCCGTGCTCACTGGTAACGTAAGAGAAAAAGTTAGGCTCAATGGGTATACAAATTAACAATACTCTTTTCGTTGGAATGATTAGCTTTATGGTATTTAAACAACAGGCGAACAAGAACTTAGAGTTTTGAAATTGTCAACCAGTAACGATGTTAGCGGATGATAATTAACTTAACTTTAACGGATCGTAAATTTGTTTACTTATTATTAGTATTAGCTTCAGGTTTCGCCAAAAAAACTAGGGTAATGATTTGGTTATAATTGACAAGACTGATGTAGCTAAGGCCTAACGGTACCTTAAATAGCATACACGTAGCAGATACATTATTACCTTATATAAACTAGAGGTTTTTTACGACCTTTTTATCGCGGCCTATGTATAAAAACTAATAGGTAACGACTTTGACTTGCTTAACAAAAAAATTAAATGGTAGATACGAAACCTGGATCGAGGGATTAATATAGTCCTAATCTATTTATTGAGAGCTAGAATGATAATATTTACGGATATCTTTTTCTCCAATAACACAGACTTGTATTTACAGATAACATTTTTATTCACCTTCGTTAACAAATATAAAAGGAAAAATTAGTTTAACATTATCAATAGCCTAATTTACTAAACTTTTGTCAAATGTAAAAAGATTTTAGGAAGTGTGTTAGCTTGGAAGGTTTACGGTATAATGATAAGTTTTAATGTTGGTATAGCATTATATAAAACCTTTAACCTTATTACTAGATAGCTAAAGATTTCTTTTATCCCGGTGGTAATTTGTATCGATTCAAAAAGCTTTCTTAAATACCTTTCGAAACTCGGAACTACTAGTGAAAAACGTCTAATATTCGACGCAATGGTACTCCGTAAAGCCTACGAAGGGATAGAGATTGAATAGTTTCGATGGATTGTCGTTCAAAACAATCCTACTAATGTTATAACGAAGGCATCGCCGAATAACGCCCTAAAGAAATTCATAGATAGTAACAGGTTCACTATACGTATCGAGGGCTACGTTGATAAACCACCTGGTAATCTCAGGTTACGTGGCGGCGGCAGTTAAGGAAATTCTAGTAAATTGGAATACTACCATGCAATCGACGATGTTAATTTATTTAATTAGTACGGCTAAAGTGGAGGTTTACAAAGGGCTATGGTGGATCAACTTTTTGTGTGAGTTGAAAAACTCGAACCTCGGAACCGTAGGGCAATTGATGTCAAATGAGGTTAATTTAAATGAAATTGGGTGTAATTAGATATGGAGGTTAATTGAAATTGACAGGAGTCTGGCCAGTTGACGGGGTTGCAATTCAGCGCGTACTAGGAAAAATTGGTTAATTACATTGGCGCATGCGCATAAACTAAAATGCCGCTAGTGTTTGAATAATATTACATGTAGTGTAGTAGGTAAGCTTTACTTATATTAAAGTTAACTTTGTTAAACTGTAAGTTGAGTACAGTATGCCACACTTTATATTTGGGAATAGACCAAATAATTATCTATATAAATTACTGTGTAGACCGGCTTGCGGTCTGCCGGACCTAGAACAATTCATCCGTTATCTGACCACTCAATTCTACTATTAATTCGACTGATCGAATCGACAATGTTGCAACGTCCAAATCCATACCAATAGATCCCCTTTTCTTTCGAAATACTAAGTTTGTGGCGGCGAAACAGCGTGCTATAGAGAAGTTAAGCCTCTAAAAGTGTAAGACAATCAAAACGTTAGCTAAAGGTACATAACTTGACTTTAATAAATCGTTAATCCATATTTATAGTATTAAGGTTAAAGGAGGAATTAATATTAACCTATACTAAAAAGGGCAAGCTATAAGTTTAATGATTATCTATTAAACCGACGACGTAAAATTATGAAGATACCTGAAACAAAGAGTCTTTACGGCCTACATCGTTACTATATAACAACCGAAAGCATTATAAGACCTTTTTATTACGATATAAGTAAAGGATTAATAATATGAGGACTTTAACAAGCTAAATAAAAGGATTAAATATCAATTGAATTATTTGTAAGGAAGAATTAATATATTTTTGGTAAATCTGAAAAAGGCGAAGCTAATAATCTTTATGGACGGGTTATTTATCAATAATACTAATTTTATATCGCGAATAAACTTCCTAATGTTACTCTCTAACAAAAGAAGTTAAAAGGGAAATTTACAATGACTAGAAATCTTATATACTAGATATCCGTCAAATACAAGCGTATAATACGAAGTATACTAGCTGTCAAAGTCCATAGCATAATAACTAGGTTTAACATCGGCATGTAAACTAACGAAACAATATGGATTATCACTAAAAACTTGAAACTACTTCTGATACCTATAGTAGTATATATGAACTTATGGCGCCTCTGAGAATGTCCATCAAAGTCAGGCACAAGCAATTAATAACGTTTAATAATATATGTAATAGGTTTAAGAAATGTATACAAATTACGAGATATCGACAAGTTCCGATAAATTAACTTGAAAGATAACCCCGCTAACTTTATAACTAAGGACACGCTCAATAACACCATAAAAATGTTTGTATATAGAAATAGAACAACTATATGAATCAAAGGTTACGTAAAACGCCTAGCACGTAACTTAAAGGAACAGAGTAATCCTAACAAACTTAAAAACTGCCAAGGTAATAATGTTAATGGTAATGGTAATAAGGGTAGCGATTCTAGAAAGTTAAACTACTAGCAAAAGGTACGCAAGTAGTGGAATATGTAATACATATAGGTTTATAACGAAAAACTTGTACACGGAAATTTAGGAACAGAGGACTCAGAGGAGTGGAAAAGGGGCTATAAAATGCCGTAATTACTGTCAACTCCATTACAAATTGATCAGAATTAATAGAGGTTTTTCTTATCATTAACTTGTAGATTAACGGGGGATTTTAAAGGTTGCCACCAATTAATATCAAGCTACACTGACATACAGGCACAAAACAAAAAGCCGCTAGTATTGGAATATGAGTCAAATATAGTAAAGTCAAGTTAACTAAACTATTAGTTTAATTGATTGTGTCTACTGAAAATTGGATATAGTTTGTGAGACTACACTGTAGATGCAGTACAGTAGGTGCTCACTTTAAAGTAGGGCATAGACTAAAGCGTTTACCTATACAAATTAGTGTACAAACCAGCTAGCGGCCTGCAAAACCTGGAGCTTACAAACTCAATCAACCAACACCAATACAATACTAGTTACTTCGACCAGAGTGATTCGAATCGACTACATTACAACAATAAATACCTACCAACACTAACCCTAATTATGCTTTTTATATCTCGCACTAGTTGCTTTCCCTTGAAATAAACTATTGACCGCAATCTTAATATATTATCACATTTTATCTTTATTATTGATGGTTCTTCCTACGAATTATGACTTTTAGCATTTTCTATTGCAAGTTTTACTAATGTTTTTTTTTATTTCGACCATTTATTAACTACGATACAATTTTTCAAATACAATTTTAATTTTAAAGAAATATTTATATTAGTGCCATGTAAATTGGCAAATATAAAACTTAATAATTAATTACTACCGAATGGGGAAGGGGAGGCGAGAGTTACGTTATTTTCGTTCTTATTCTCGGCTCCTTTACCGTTACCATCACCATTGTTATCTCCGTCGTTATCAAAGTTAACATCACCGTGGACTCCGCCATCGAAGTCGTCATTAGTAAAAGTGCTCTGCGCTTTAAGCTACATGGTTTTAGGTAAGGGACGCGAGGCGGGTTTGCCTTCCTTATGACGATGTACGATAACATCGTCGAATTCGCTAGCGTAATACATACATAGAACCTCCCATCAGGCAGTAGTAACGGTTATTATCTCTTTTAAATGCTGGTTAACATCTGATATTAATCAAGTTCGTTTTATTTTAGATGTTACAAAGAATTTTTTTAAGTATTAAAAAAGTGTTTTTTATAGAAACCACAAACAAGGTATTCAAAGAGTGGATAATAAATAGTTTAATTTCGGATTATCTATGAGAATAATGGGTAGATAACTTATGATATAAACGGTGGACACCGAATAAGGATTCAGCTTACGGTTCTAAAACTACCAAAATAGGGACGTATCCGTTGCTAATCCGTTTGTAAAGGTAGTAACAAGACAAACGGTTTTCGTTTTAACGGCAATCGTTAATACATTTACCCGCGGAGACAGATGTAACGTACGGCACGTTGGGCGTGTCCATTAGTAGCCCGGGGACGCGATCTGAGGCACACTGTTTCAGTGTTTTACACTCTAAAAAGGCGTCGCGGCATACCCTTGCAAGACGCGCCTTTAAACGACAGGCCTGTTCCATCGCCTCTGCTTCGTTGATTTAACGTTAATATAATACAATTTAAGGGAATAATTATTACGTATCGCGTTATAACTTCGCGATATTATGCTTACAGCGATAGGGGGTAGCTGTTACAGGTAAAGAAATTTTTACGTCTAACGAAAAAGTAAGGTTTATAACTTTAGGAGCCTTTTGCTTGTTTCTTTAAGGGGTGAAGAAAGGAGGAGAGGGGGGAAAGAGAGAAAGAAAAAAAGGTATAACGGTTGCGGCGGTGGCGGCGGATGAGGATAAAAGAGGAAAATGGGTAACGGTTTGATTAACGGCAGCGAGAGAGCAGAAAATAAAGGTAAGAATCGAAGAAATAATGTTATTATTGAGGCTAGTACTAATACTGGAGAGGCGAAAAGCTACGACGGCGGTGGCCTCGTTTCGGCGGCGTTAACGCGATAAATGGCGCCTTTAAACCCTATTTTTACGTGGCATTTGTTTAAGAAACAGTTAGGATATATAATTAGTTAATGGATTAATTTATATAAAAGTTTAAATAGTTAATCAAAAACGTGTGGTTTTCATCCATAAGCATCGAATAGTTGATTAATGATTTAAGTCAGGAATATATATACGTTGTTAAAAGGAAAAGGAAAGTAATTTTACATAGATCAATGTCGATATATCTTTTTATATTAATTTTAGTAATACGTAAGATCTATAATTACACCTTTTCAATTATAACTTGCGAGGAACTAACATCCTTTCCGACCAATCTTTTCAAAATTATAATACTATGATTAATAAAATTACTATTATTAGCACTAAAATTATTATTGTTATTATTAAAAAACTTATTAGAAGTTGGAATACATTGTATTATCTTTATGAAAGATTCATTGAGTCCTTAAACGAATTAAACTATCACTAGTAGATTATAAATACAGAGCATATCAAAGAAGAAATGATTGCCCATATGGATATGATTATATATCCCTATAGTCAGTATAGCAGTTACGCTATAGGGTGTACTTTTGCAGAATATACAATAACATGTTACTTTGTAAGATACACCTTTGTAAAGTACACGATAACATATCACATTGCAAGGTACATTTTTGAAGAGTGTATAATAGTATATCACGCCTCAGATGGGACGTTGGCAAAGTATATAGTAGAGTACCACACTCCAAGTGAGAGCGTATAAGCTTTCACCTGAGGCGTGTACTCTCCGGATGCCTCTTCTCCCTCTAAACTATCAATCATGAATACTATTCTATCTTCTAGTTCTTTACGTTTTTTTAAAATCATTTACTATCACCAGGTAGTGCCTATTATATAGCCAGTATATTGCGGCACTCCCTAATATGAAAGGTACATATACTAGCGGGAAAGCTCGCAACTTAAGTGTTTCTACCCTACAACATCCACCCTATTCGAAAATTGCTTTTCCGAAATTATATCATACAATCCATTAAACAAACTATTTTATATTAAAGCCTTGTCTCCAGCTAAATTGTTATTTAAAATTGAAAACCTAATCCAATATATCTATAATTAAATTTCGAACATTGTGTTGTATATATATATTAAATGTAGATATGATTTTATAATTAACTGTATTGGTCTTTACTGCGTTCCAAAAACTTAGTACGAATTACAAATATTGACTTTATTCGTATAAGTTCATCCAAGTGCCACGTAAAAAAGAGTAAACATTACTAGATGTTTTGGAAAAGAACTTCGACCTAATATACTTATAAAGAAAAGTCTATCGCCCTTTACAACCTTTACTTATAGAAAGGAAATACAAATAAAAACCTTGACCAAGAATCGAACCTTAAGCTAGCCTTCCAACTAAGGCCTTAAGGTATTCCATAGCATGTAGACTCATAATATTATACGTGTATAAAAACTGTAGCCTAGGCCGAGCCGTACTATACGGCCATGTCAGTCCCCGGTCGACACCTACTCATATCGAGGATCTAACATCCCAAAAAGAGTAAAGGGCTTATAAAACATATATATCTTAGTGCAAAGCCCGTGGTGATAGGGAAAATATACTTTATAACTCGGTGAAAAAAATCACAATCTGAACCACCTTTTTACTAGGGGCCGCGAACCCAAAAGATGTAAAAGAATCGTAAAATAAGGTATACCACTAGGCGAGTGGTGTGCAGTAAAAAGTTTTCTATAGATAGAAAAAAGAAAAAGGTATCGAAGTAAAGTCGAAAGCCTTGCTAAGCAAGCGGGGCGGTGGTGTGGGTAATGTCAGCTTGAAAATAAATAAATAGATAGATAAATGGAGCCGTTAAGTGTAAGCGCTCATAATAAAGGTCTTTCCTTAAGACCTTAAAGCGTAAAAAAATCAAACTTACATTTTGTGAGTTTCAATCTAAAGGGTTACATTGACATAAGTAATAAGGGACGGAATTGTTGATTGTAGGGACTGTTCTCTGGATACACTACTGCGTGGGCAGTGCACCGGGCCGATGACGTTTTCTATAGCCAAAAAGAGATCGCCGGAAAAGATTAAGTTGGTGGTAAAGCCAAATAGTAATGTTATGGAGGAATAGGATGTATGTAAAGTAATGGTGTTGAGAGCGGCTGAACCTAATTTTTTTTCTCGGAAGTGGGCATTGTTAGGGTTTACAGTGTAGGTTCCTTACCTTCCTTAACAAGGTGGTCCGTGCATACATGCCAAGAAAGTTGATGTAGGGTTGAAGATGTTCTTCTTTACGTTAACATATAAGATATATACCTCACCGACAGTTATAGTTTTCAAGTCAAAAATTATTTATAAGAATAAAGAAAAGACTATGGATAAGCTGTACGAAAAATAGCGTTTAATCGATTAAACATATAGCATTATATTACAAAAACTAAATATTTATGCAATCGTTAACGATTTGGAAAATCAGTTATCGTTTGGTGAAAAACATGATTGGAAAGTTTACCGTTAATAACCGTAATATTAATCAAATATACGCGTAATAAATTACTAATTTATAAAGAATGATATTCCTATAATGAACCCCAGAACTCTGTGATAACTACATAGTATAAAAGGTTATATAATATGATAAACCATTACACGGACTAGCTAAAACAAGTATTCATGTGTTCATAACTTACCAATCGCATTTCAAATCCAATATACGTATAAAATGTTTAATATACGACCTATATGTTGGTAAGCCTTAGACGTTGCAACGTTGTTGATTCGATTGGTCTTCGAAGTAACAGTAGTATTGCATGGTCAGATGGTGGATGTATTGTTCTAGGTTTGGCAGACCGCTAGCCGGTCTGCACAGTAATTTGTATGGCTAATTGCTTGGCTCGTGCCCTAGAGTGAAATGTCAGCATACTGTACTCGACTTACACCCAATGCGGTAAGTCTCCACAAAGCAATACACTCAACTTGCAGTACAGTATAGTCAACTTTACTGTAAGTAAAGTTGACCTACTGCACTACATGTAATACTATTCCAACATTATACCTATTAATTATGTTAATTAATAAAGATTTTAGTACGATAGGTATACAAATTAACGATGACTTTTTCGCCGAAACCGCTAACTTTATAATAAAGGAGCAACGTACAGTTAAGGACTCGAAGTTCCAGAATTACAAACCGATTACAACTTAAACTAAAGACAAATATTTAAACTTCAACAAATCGTCAATCCGTATATATGGTATGCCAACAGTGAAATCTACCTTAATTTCTGTTAAAACGGTCAAGGTATTAACCTAGCTAAGGTTAATGAGGCTAACATCGTTAGGGTTTAAAAGTACTTGGAATGGCATACCCGTAACAATTATATCACGACTCTATATCAACTAGAAGTATCATGCGACTTATTAGTTACAGCATAAGCTTTATCTTCAGCTAACAAAGATTACGATAAACTGAACAAACGATTAGACTGGCAAATAAAAAATCTAGACCGCAGAATTCATATGCTTCATATTAACCTGTCGAAGGCTAAATCAATAATTGTTACGAACAACTTCTTTGCTAACAATACTAACCTATTGTTATAGATTGAATTCTTTATAATAATCGTTAACAAAAATAAATTACAAAACAAGCAATTCGCTGATATGTAACTCTTAATTGACTCAACATCTATCAAGTATTAAAAACTTATATAAAACGTACTAGTTTTCAAAGTTTCTAGTATAGTAACCGGCTTTAATATAGGTATATCTATATAGAAAATATTAAACATCACTGCTAGGTAGCTGAAGATTCGACCTATTCTGGTTGCTATTTATACTCATTTAAATAGCCTACTTGAGTACCTCTACACGCTAGAAATAACCAATGAAAATCGTTTGATAATTAACGTAATAACTTTCTGCAAAGCCTACAAAGATGGGGAATTTGAGGAGTTCAGATGAATCGATGGTCATGATAACCCAGTTAACGCTATAATGAAGGTTATACTAAATAAGGCTTGAAAAAGATTTTTAAACAACAGTAGGCTAACTATACAAATTGAAGGCTACATCGAGAGACTGTTTATTAAAAGATTACATGATAGTGGATAGGGACAAAAATAGGGGTATCCTGGTAAACTGAAAAACTGTCTGGAGGCTGAGGCTGTTATTAATATGAACTCAATTAATTGGCACGGTTCAATTGTGTATATGTTTAAGGTTTGAAGTACAAAAGTGGTACAGCACTCACTAGCGGGACTGCGAGTAGTAAGGAGTAAAACTACCATGCAGATGATATTGGAGATAACATAGGAAAAAAACTTGCGTAGCCGAAAAGTTTTCTTACAAGACGTACTGGCATCGGCACTGGCATCACAAAACAAAAAGCCGTTAGTGTTAAAACGGCATTCAAGTGCAATACAATCAAGTCAATTAAAGTGGAGTGCCCAATTCAACATGAGGCACAGGCTAAGCGATTGGTCATACAAAGTAGTGTGTAAACCGGCTAGCGGTCTGCCAAACTCAGAACAATACATCCACCACTTGACTACGCAATACTACTGTTACTTCGACCACGATTTGCATCGACAACATTGCAATGTCTAAAGGCCTATCGACACAATTATTAATATAAGAATAATATTGCCTTTATAACTTGTCAGTCGTTAATTTAAATATTTGCTTAAAATAACTTTATAACTTTCAATTATCCTACACGAAATTCTAATATTTTTTACCTGTTATAATCTTTGCTATTGGTTTGATAACATAAACCTTTTAATGCTTTCTATTTACTCACGGGTATTTAGTGTGATCATTTCATAACTGCGTGGACGAATTCGGTCTTAAGAATTGAGATGTGCAAATTTCCCCAAGGAACAGTTTGATAGATATGAGCCCCGTTTTTGGCGGCTCGATGATGGTGTGTTAGTTTTTTTATTCGTCTTGTTTGTTGTTTTCGTTTGGTCTCGTCCAAAGGCATATAAGAGACGTTCTCCACTAGAATCTAGTCATCGTTTTCTCCGAGGACACCAGTATAGTGATGTTAGTAAGAACTAATAAGAAAGGAAGGAGAGGAGGAAAAGAGAACAGAAGAGTGGAGTGAAAAATTTGTTTGTTGCAATGTTCTAAGATAAGCTAAGCTAGATGGCGTATCATCATACACCTGGGTAAATGCTGGGTACCGCCTGCCAGTACAACAAGGGCTTAAGATGCAGACCTTAGAATGCAGGGCTTAAGAAACAGGCCTCAGGATATAGAGGCCTAATTTAAATGAGTAAAAGGAAAATAGAAAGGGGAAAATTCTGCGCTAAAAAAAAGCGTGCCGCGGGTGATGTACACGCTACGGTATCGTACTGAAATAGCCACATCCCTGCGAGGCACCTGGTCTGTGCCATCCTAGCTGCAAACTTGACCAAATTTGGCCTAGCACACCACATTTCTTTCGACCAAGAAACGTTATTTTTAAGATTTGTGGAATTGACTCGGTAAATATGTTGGGTGAATACTATCTTGGGTGACGCTAGCATTTTTGGCGAGTGCAGCACATGGACCAACTTCCTGACCAGGATAAGGGTATTTACACTTACCGTTATAGTAGTAAGCGCGGGAACATGACTTGGTAAAGTACACAAATGTACTGAATCCAATTTTGCTGCGCGGAAGCCATTTTTAGCTGTGTGGATAGCTATTTTCATATGAAAAAGCTCGAACATGTTATAACCCAAGGACCAACTGCAGGTCATGGAACAGGCCAGCGGTCCGCTGCGCCATCAGAAGCCTGATGTCCAACACATCAAGCCAGGGATCTCTCTTATGTAAGCACACAGGGTTAGGGTTTGGACCGACAGGACCGCCCGCGGTCCAGTCGACAACATTGGGACCGAAGGAAGCGACATCGACTTCAGCGGTCCAGTACTGAAGATGGTATGAAGGCCATAGGATATAAGGATACGGCCATCACCACATAGATAGTATTTCCTTCATAGCTCTTCAGTTGTCAATCTAAGTATTCAGTCTCAGTGTATTCTGAATAGCCTCACGGCTTTTGATCATTACTTGCACGGTTGCGATATTGTTCACTCAGCACCTCTGCTACCTTCTTGATAACATAAACCCTCTGACACCTTCTATATACTCACGGGTATTTAGTGTGATCATTACAGAACACCGCGATCAAAAGCAGGGGACATGATCCGTGTACTTATGCCATGGAAAAAATTGGCAGACAAAAGTTGGTTTTTTAAATTAGATTGAGCGAAATATCTAATATTGTAAACAACCTTTACAGGTAATCTTATATCCTAAAGCTGATCATTAAGCCCCATAGTGTTAAAATAACGATTCACCTGGTTTTTTAAACTGACAGAGACGGTATACATCAATGCTATGCTGCTATGATGTACCTTTTCTTTGCAATAATGAATACAGCTTCTAGATTCTTTCTTCATTTGGAATTTCCTTTTTTCTTCTTCCAGATTACTGAATATGTAACTAGATTATATGGGAACTTCTTTAGAAATGAAGGAATGGTAGGGCACATAAATGTTTTCTAATCACAGGAGTTGGGTCGTATTGCACAAGCATGCCTGTATTGCTAGGACTTGACAGCGATTTCTGTACTATGGTTTCGTATCAAATAAACCGCACCCCTTCGAGGAACCTAGTCTGTGCTTTCCTAGCTGCAAACTTAAACCAAATTTGGCCTAGCACACCGCATTTTCATCATTTTGGGTAAGGCTAGCATTCTTAGCGAGTGTGGCGCACGGACACAATACCTGACCAAGATGCGGTTTTCTCCCCCTACCACCATAATAGCTCTTGATGAAGCTACGAGACTATGTGCGAGTCAGGAGAAAAACGTTGACTCAAGTGCATCGATATTCACATATAGGAGGTACGTGTATCTAACGACATAAACACGTCAAGACAAATGTATACTACGGAGTGAATACAAACATACTGTGGGTAGGTCTTCGTGTAGCTACGTTGTCGATTCGAATCGTTGGTCGAAACAACAGATATTGTATTCATGACTCTAAGTTCTGGGAAACCTCTAGTCGGTTCCCACTTAATTTACCATGGGATAACATTGGTTCGTGCCTATTTGATGAATGGACGCTTCCCTAATCACATGCACGTAACACTTGACAGTTGGTAATGCATCAGCCAATGCAATAGTACCAACATATACATACTATAGTATATATATATATATATATATATATATGACAACACGTCTCGACGTTCCGCCTGTTGATCATTCTCACCTTTGCTCATCCAAATAATGCAAGGTCTACATCTGAGATCGCTACGAAATGCGTTTTCTCCGTTCCATTTACGCAGTTCTACTGTGCACTACTCATACCGGTATGTGGTCGTCGACTCTACGCAGCCAAAACCCTTCTCCAGCCCACCGAGCGACCGCCCTGCAACCACATGGAGATGACCTCATTGCCCGCGAGCTTTCCGGTGTTTCCAGGGAGACCCGGCGCTCCATCACTAGGCGACAAGCGCCGAAGAGTCCAATCATTGAAATCACAGGTTTGATGAAAAATGACCTGGCGCCTTCATGGAAAAAATTGTCGGAGGCCTATACAGGTGAATCTTCTTCAGCTGGAAGTCTCCTTGCAGGTATTGAAGTGAAAGGCCGCATTATAGACAACCTCAACACTGGCGTGGGAAAAACGTTCTTGATACGGGTACGTGGCCCAGTCTACCTAGCTGTAGCGTTGAGGTGCAGCAGAAACAATTGACATAAAAGCTAGGTTCGCCATACCGACGTCACAAGACATAGAAATTGGTATTTCGGAACAAAAATGGGCAACCAAAAAATTGTGTGGGATAAAAGGGGGAGAGTACACAAGGATGAGACTCAGGGTAGTGAAACGTCCAAAAAAGTGAATGGTAATCATGTAGAGGGTACCCAATACTACATCAAGATCCAATGGGTGCTATGAGGCTTGATAGTGTGGTGGCACCTGACGTTACTCTCGGAATTAGGTGGTTAATTCCGGTCCACATAGTATGGGATGCAGACAGAATTTAGACTAAACAACAATCATTGCACTTACATTTCCTCCTCATTTCCTCTTCATTAATCCTCTCTTTCCTCTCCGGAGTATTCCTCATCTCCGAAATATTCCTCATCTCTGGCGCTGAGTCCTGTGTACAGACTGTATCTGTCGGTAAGGGCTATATTACGTTAACGTATCAGAAGAAAAATCATAAAGAATGGTGTAAATTGAGGTAAGATAAGATGGCAAAAGGAGAAAAGTGATTCGGAGAGTGTACGCCACAGGTAAGAGGTTATAAACCTTTCACCCAGGCAGTGGCACTTTACCATACACTCTGCTAATGTCCCTTTGGGGTAGTGGCACGCTACTATACACTTTACAGGAATATACCTTGCAGAGTGGTACGTTATCGTAAACTCTACAAAGGTGTATTTCGCAGTGTGGCCACTTACTAACTATAAGGATATATGGTGATATCCATATAGGTAATCTTTTCTTTTCCCTATCACGGCCCGTATTCGTTATTTAGTAATAAAAGTGAAGTTTATAACGTAATCCGTATCCGTAGTTTAATAATAATAGTCTGGTTATGGTACAATACGTATTCGTAATTTAGTAATAATAGTGTAGTTACGGTAAAAATTATAAAGGTTCAAATTAGTAGTTTTAGGTCGTAATAGTAATTACAATAAAGGTCTAGTGTCGGTAAGGTCTGCTTATTCACGTGAATGTAAATGAAGAGTAATCGTAAGATTGATATTGTAGTAAAAATAGATAATAAGTTCAGAAGAAGCATTCAAAGAGTGCACGCCATGGATGGGAGGTTATAAACCCCTTATCTGGGTAGTGGCACTTTTGCCATACACTCTGGAACGCCCCTTTTAGACCGCGCCACGCATGATACACACTTTGCAAAAGTGCAGCCTGCAGCGTGACACGTTATCGTGCACTCCTATAAGAGTGCACCTTGCAATATAGCGCACTGCCACTTAGCCTATATATATTAGCTGTAAGGGTATATAGTAATATCCACACAGACATTCTCTTTTTTCTTTATATGCTCCGTACCTATAACACAGTAACGACAGTATAATTGTAACGAATCCGTATATGCAATCATATAATAATAGTATAGTTATGGTACAAATTGTCAAGATTTAAATTAGTAGTTTTTGTAATAATAGTGTGGTTACAGTATTAACTGTAAAAGTTCGAATTATTAATTCCTAGTCGCGGTGGTAATTGAAGTAAGGACGTGGTTAATATAGCTAATTGATGGCAACATGGTTGTTAATAACATCCTTTATTATTTCCGATAGGAGTGTAATTGCATAGAGGTTATAGGGGTGATTACGTAGGGCTGATTACATCATTACGTGTTTTAGGTTAATATAAAAAGATATATCGCTATCGGTTTATATAAAACCTTTTTTTCCTTTTAACGATATGTACCCAACGTTAATACAAATCCTCATTTTAACTTAATTTAATCTTTGTTTTAATTAACTAATTCAAATCGCTTTGATAAGTAGGTTATTTAATTAATACCTATATATTAACCTTGCCTTTAAATCATTGCCACGCAAAAACAGGATTATTAAACGCCGTTTAACGCATAAACGCTATCGCGCCATCACTGCCGCTACCGCCACTGCTGTCACCACCAACACCACCACCTCTATTACTACTTACAACCCCCTTTCCTCGAGTACTATTCCCTTCATCCCCGCCTTACCTTCGGCCTCGCCGCTCGTCATCGTCATCGCTCAAGCTGCCACCTCCTTTCCTCTTCTTTTTCCCTCTTCTTTCCCCGCCAGCTTTTAGGGGAAGGAGCGAAGAGCTTTTAAAGTTATAGATTTACCCTTTCCCCGTAAGTAAAAACCCCCTTACCTCTATGGACCCCTCAACGCCATTAACGTAGCATGATAAAGCTGTGCTGCGATTCGTATTTACTAAATTTACCCGTTTACCTACTTTGAATATTCCATAAACAAGGAAGTTAAGGTGGACCTCTTCCGTCGCTTAGAGCTACGTATCGCCAGGGTACGCTGCGAAGCCTTTTTAACGCGTAAGATATTAAAGCAAAGCACCCGAGTCCGTAGCCTTGTACCGTTAATGGATACATTTTACGTACCGTATGTTGCGTCCGTAGCCGCGGGTAAATCTATTAACGATTATTATGAAAGCGGAGGTTGTTTAGCCCATAACTACCGTTACGAGCGAATTAATAGCGAATACGCTCCTGTTCCGTTAATTTTAGAGATGTAAGCCGAAGCTGTATTACGTATCCGCCGGTTTTATAGTAAGTTTTAATCGCTTTTTAAAATCCCTTCCGTAAAAAAATAATATTTAGGGCGTTCCTAAAAAATGACTACGTTCGCAAAAAAATTAAATAAACCAATATTAATTAGTAATAGATACTAACTGGCGGATTAAGGAGTTGACAGCTGTTATCGCTACCTAAAAATAGGGCTTACGTATATATTACGTAGGTGACTTCGACGACGTTATCTTGCGTTGCCATAAAAAGGGTAAAAACTCTCCCGCGCCTTTGTCTAAAGGTATACGGCCTAAGGCATGTGACCACCTCCTTGCTGGCGCCGATAACAGTGTCGATGGCGGTGATAGCGGTAACGTTAACATAAAGGGAGAGAGCGACAGGGAAGATGGTGGGAATGCGATGGCGTCGCTTTCTCTCTTTTCTTTTAACAATAAATAACTGCTCCTTTCGGCCGAGCTGGCGCACCCGGCTATAATGTAATGCGTTGTATAGTAATATTATTACTTTTCAAAAAAAGAAAAAAAAAAAAAAAACCAATGGTAATATAGATAACAAATGCAAAGAGAAAATAACCCGTTGAAAGATTTAAAATAAAAAGTATTAATATATTAAAAACGGTACGAAGTCGTAAGTTTGAATATAAAAGGTTCAATAGTAAAATTATTCGTGAAGCTGAAATATATAAAGTAAAAAAGTGATAGTATATCGGAAATAGTACGAAATCGTAGATTTCAATAAAGGCAAGTTCGTAAAAGTGGTGTATATATAAGTTGTATATCGTTGTATAATTTGGGGAGCGATGTAGATAGTAGGTTTCGATTCGTTTTAAATTATTTAAAGTGGTATAATAACGTATCATAAACAAAATCGTAAGACGTAGTTTGTCAACTTTATTAAAGTCGTAAAACTTTTTAAGTAATACAAATAAACAGTGTATTTATCGATATAAACGTTTTTAATACTCCGTTCAGGGTAATTTTAGTTATTATATTCTTTAGGTTGAATTTTCCATCGATTTATCTCATTTCTTCAATTTCTCGGCATTCATATAACTCGTGTAGAGTTATAATATTCATTATTAAACGTTTTTCGTTCGTAATACCAAGTTTCAATTAGGTATTTATAAAACAAGGAAAAGTTAGTATATATAATAAGAGGGATAGATTGTAAACTAAGGTTGGAAATAATTATCCGGATTATTATCGTTATATTAATTTCCGAATCGAAAACTTCAACCATATTATAGAATTCTAAGGTTAGGATACTTTTCATGACTCGTTTACTCTTAGTAAAGCTTTAATAGATAATATTTTTACGAAGTATTTAGTTGTTTCGTGCTGGTATTTCGTTGCCAAAGATCAAAACGAAACCTATTTACAAACTATAGTTGTTATTATTGGGAAAGGAATCGTTAGTAAAAATAAATAGCTTTACAATACGTATATCTAACGGTACAAATTGTATAACACGTTTTGAATTGTATATTTGCCATGTAAGTCGCTTATTAAACGCTTTGTATATATTATTTAACGAAACGGTTTGACATTATGCGGCGACTGAAAGGTTAAATGCCGTTTTTGGTTATACTATTAAAGTAACCTGGGCGCCGCATACGCATTGACACCTATATTCGTCGGCCCTCTTCACGTTATCCAGGACGATAAGGGTATCTTTATTTAACTACCATTTTTACATAAAGCTTAAAATACTGTTTCGAAAAGTAATATTAACATTATTAAAGTCGATTGTATAGTTTTCCATTAGGTACGTTTTAGGTTTTGCCTTGAGACCGGCTCTTAAAAGTTTCCTGTTTAAAATGCGTAAAAAGACGTGTTATATAAATTTAGTGTATCGTTAATTTATATAAACGTTAGTTTAAAGCCATTTAAATGGGTTATTAAGATTAATAAATACGGGTTGAAGGTTAGGTTAGTTATTCCGAGCCGTTTTTTTACAATACTTTGAGTTAGTGTTATATTAGGAGATACTAGTTTTAATTCGGTCGTACAACGGTTTTATAATACGTAAAATTGTTTTTGGTAAGTAGTTTTTTTAAGATCTATAGGTATATCAACGTAAATACGTCGTTGAAACCACCGTTCAAATTATATATAAGTGTACATAATATTATGAAGTGTAAAATATAAGTTGTTAAAGTTATTAAAAGAGGTTATAAGTATAAAATTTAAATGGTGGTTAGCCTATTATATAGTGAGCGATTATATTATATATTCTTTTGCTGTTTTTATTGTATTCTTTAATAATTAGGCGGGTTTTTCTCAATAATTTCCCGGTTTTATCATTTACTTTATATATAGGGCGAGTAGGAAAAATATGTGGGCTTCGTAAATCGTTAGAGTGAACTGTCATGACTTAGACAGCGGTTGGGTCAGGAAACGGGCCAGTATACAACTGCGCCACTGAGAAGCCTGAAGTCTAACACATCAGGCGGAGAACATCTCTTATGTCAGCCATGATGACTAAATAAAGTCACGTGATGGATCATGAAGGATCATAGCGATCCAAGATGATCTAGAGAATGGAGGATCATAGCGATCCAGTATGATCCAACCCAGGATAGTACTGAAGACGGTATGAAGAATAAAGGATATAAGGACACAGTCAGCACCACATAGATAGTATTTCCTTCATAGATCTTCAGTTTTCAATCTAAGTATTCAGTCTACACACCTGAATAGCCTAACGGCTAGTGATCATTCTACAGCACGAACAAACATCTTCTTGATATTGCATCTTTGTTACCTCTGCTACCTTACTACTAACATAAACCCCCTGATATCTTATATTTACTCACAGGTATTTAGTGTGATTATTATGTGAACCGTAGAAAGCGAAATACGCCTTATTCGATTTAGGTAAAAATTTATGCTTAGGTAAATTATTCGAATGGAGCGTTTGAATTAGCAATAATACCGTTGTGGTGAAGCTTTAGATTAAGTTCGCGATTTCTCATTTCTTTCTAAGTAATGAAAGAATTTATGACAAAGATTTTGTGGCGTTTTTTTGGTTTTCGAGTTAAAGGGGCGGCCCTGACGGCGAAATTTTGGTAAGTTTGATATAAACGGGTCGTTTTGGTTTAGTGAAAGCGGGTCGAAAGTGCGATTCAGGGGGTAAGTTGGAATTAGAAACGGTTTGGATTCGTTGTTTTTGTTATAGACTTAGTCTATAAGCCGTTAGTCAGTATCATGAGAATATGTACATGTTGAGGTGCACAATATTGTGTCGAGTCATGTCCCGCCCTTATAGTGTAGTTAGTGTAATCCAGGACATCTGGATTATTAGTACTTTTGACATTGTGCAATGGTTAAGGGGGCTGACTTACGTCAGCTGATAGAAGCTACGCTAACTAGCTTAAGTTTATTTAGTAAAACCATCATATATGTTATGGTCCGACCTATGATGGTAAGCCAAATAGATGCAAAATGAGATTTACTATTAAGATGCAGAGGAAAACTAGAAAAGGATATCGTGGCCTAACGTATAGGGCCCTTGGGTAGGACTAATACCTAACCCGTTACGTGTTCTTATATGTGCTGTGTATAGACCGTGCCTTATTCCTATACGGGCCATATCCGACTTATACCCGGTCCGTGCCCGGGTCGGGCCCAGGTTTATCCCATTACGTTTATAACTATATAACTTATATGCTTAATGGCCAACGGCTTAAGTCTATAATATATCCCTTTCTCTTTGGATATCATAAAGGTTATAGCGCCTTTTTAAATAAATATTAAACGCGAGCCGTATCCACCTAATACACGGGTCGAGCGTAAGCCGGTAATATTATGTTTAATATATCGTATAAAGTTTCAGCTGGTTTACCTTATATCGCCGGCGCCGTATAACGTATTCGTTAACGCATCGTATAAGGATTCCTTTTTGTTACCGGCTTCGTATAACGCACCCGTTGACGCGCTGTGTAAGGCATCCTTTTTGCCGCTGATTCCATGTAACGCACCAGTTAACGCGCCGTATAAGGTATCCTTTTTACCGCCGGCTCTGTATAACGTACCCGTTAACGCGTCATGTAAAGTATCCTCCTTACCACTGGGGCCGTATAACGAGTTTATTAACGTATCGTGTAAAGTTACGCTTTTATTTCCAATATCGAGTAATACGTTTCGTATAACACGTAACCTTTGCTGAATCCGGTCCGCTAATTCCTATAAATACGGACGCCCCTATATAGCGTTTAAAACTTCCTCTTTTTCCTTTTTATACCATCCCCCCCTCCCCTTTATTAACCACCCCGTTATAACTTTTTCTTTTTTTTTTTTATATAAAGCTATTTAAGCTTATATTTATCCACTTTTTTTTCAAGTTTATTATTATAGCCGACGTATTTAACGGTTTTGACCTCAGATACATTGTCGTTAACGCTCCCGGCAAAAGCGATAAACCTCCCCATAAGGTAAATTATTTTATAATATACTAATACCTCATTACTAACTATATATTATAGTCTCTTCGCGTTGTAGGGGATTTTTTTTCTTTGGAAATAATAAGGATAAAAATAAGCTTTTTTGTTAAAGGTTAAAGACGCCTATATATCGTATATCAATTGGGTTTTAAACTTTAACTTTCTTCTGTCTTACGTCTGAGTTTATCGTATATAAAGGTGTTGTATATATCGGAAAGTCTATAATAAAGTAAGTTTATAAAAAAATCCTTACGAAAGAGCGATCGCCAATTAACTTTTTTTTCGTAATATATATAAAAAATAAGTTTATTTACTATTTTATCCGGTTTACGTGTTTTTCTACGTTAGTTGGTTATTATGGTAAAAGATAGGAATTATATCTTATTTTTCGCGTATAAGTGTTAGGGAGATATTCCGGGTTATCGACCTATTGTTACCCTCGTTTTTTCCGAATAAATTAATTAATTCATCCGGTTTTGTAATGTTGTTCGAACGTAGGGAATTTTTACTATATCGGCCGTATAAACTATTACTCCTTTAGCTATACATTTATGCTGCTCTTTTTATTCAGGTTCGTACTTACCCCGGACCTTTTAGTCGCCTTTTACTATATCGCCTATTTATTGAAATAAAACGTCTTTAACTAATCGAGTTTTAACGCGTAACATTCTTGCCCCGACCCCCTTTAATTACCGTCCAATACCCTTTCGTAATTTTGATTTGAAGGACTAATATAATATCGTTATTTAAGTTATATATTTTGTAACTTATATAGGCTACGGTTTACAAAATGTTATAAATAATATTTATAGTCTAATTACACGAATTATAATTTCGTCCGCATCTCATTTGTTAACCTTTTATAGGAACGAGCCAATTGTGCCGACCGCGAGCGGGCATAAAACCATACCCGGGCCGATCGCATTACCTGAGCCTAAACTAACGTGTTACAGTATTTAATAACCAGCCTAAAGGGTTACTCCCCCCGCCCCGCTTATCGCTCTATTTGTCGTTAGCCGCTATTGTCAGTCTTATCCAGAGCCCGTCCCTTTTAATGTTATCCTCTATTGTCGGCCTCCCCTAGTGTCCGTCCGTCCTCGCATTATCCGCCATCGGCCTCTCCTAGAGCCCGCCCCTCCTCGCGCTATCCGCCTTCCTTAGCATCGTCTCGTGTACGGCTCACCTCCCACCAACCCCCCTCTGGATACATTTCATCGTGATCTAGCAGTCAGGCCTCCATCTTGCCAAACTCCTCTACTTAACTCGCTGTAATCTGTGTTCTTTTAATGTATAAATCTATTGATGCCATGGTTGACATATCAATGGAAATGGGCTAGAAGACCCATGCGCGACGTTCCTTAATCTCGTACCTATTTTGTAGCCTACGAGTCAACGTATCCGAGTGAGTGCCTTGAGTTACGTTCTTGTACTATAATTGGTATTGAAAAAAAAAAGGACCTCGACTTATCTAATCTAGCGTTTGGAAATTAATCGTGGTAAAGAAAAATACTTTAATTGTTTATGGTTTGTTAAAATCGTAAACAGTATACGAATACTATGTAGTTTAAAAGACCACGCTTTTAAATATAATATCACTGCGAGGAATTCCTTGTCGTAAATGATATAGTTACGTTTCGTATTCGTTAATCGTGTGGAATGGTAATCTACTTCCTTTAAAATACTATCTTTATCTCATTGCGATAAGTACCCTTTTAACTTCGTTTTCAAATAATTAGTTTTTATTACTATTAGTCGATTTGGGTTTTAATATCTTAGAATTAGGGCCGTAACAAAGGAGTTTTTTAAGGTTTAAAATACGTATTGCTCTCGTTCTGTTTAAGTTTAACGAATACCTTAATTCGTTAGGCGGACGAAACAATCTGCTAATTCTAAGAAATTACCCATAAAATCGCGATAAAAGTTGGTGAAATCCAGAAAACTTCGAACCTCCCGAACCGTACGTGGTAATTTCCACTCGCGGATTGCCTGGATTTTTTCGGGGTAGGCCCGGCTACCTATTTCTACCGTTATAATAAAGTCAAAGTATTTTACCTCCATAATTACAAATTTATACTTTTTCAAATTCAAATTTAAACCCGTATTACGAAAACTTCTTAAAATCACACGAACTTTCTTTATATGGTTTTGTTTAATACCTAAAAAAAAAGATTAGGAGGTCGTTCAAATATGTAAAAACGAAATTATTCAAAATATCCGCCATTGCATAATTAATATATCGTTAAAACGTCGCTGGTATTTTTGATAGCCTAAAAGGGGTAACTAATTATTCAAATAACCCGAACTGTATATGAAACGTCGTTTATTCCTCTTACCCGAGTGTTATTCGAATACGGTAAAATACCGTTCGAATATCTAACTTCATAGGTTATGTCGACTTAGATAACATATATAGGGTTTCCTTAATTAAAGGTAAAGAAAAAAGGTTTTTTTATTTTATTTTATTTAATATCTGATGATCGATATAAAACTATTATTCCCCTTCCAGTTTATGAATTATCAATACCGGCGTCGTTGCCGATATGGAACTCGCCCAAATATAACTCTTATTTACCAATTTCGTAACCTATCATCGAAGCTTAAAAAGTTCATTTCGTAATATCGAGTATAACGGCCCCTAAAGTCGGTTTGGTAAAGATTTATCCTCGTTCGATTTAATGGAAATGTAGTAGTTGAGTTTCCCTTTGTATAAAGGTAAGGCCGTAGTTTTATCTTTTTTCAATAGGTTGTGAAATACCGTTAGTTTCGGTGAAAGACACGACTAATCTTTTTCCTTTTCAACCGTAATCGTCGCCGTTATTTGTAAAATCTGCGTTATCTCGCTAAGTTTTGTAACATAAGTTATTCGGAACGGGTTTCCTATACATTATACCTTCTGGTATAAACATTACGTTAACCTAAGGAAAACCGAACCTACCATATTTTATATATTTCATGTTCTAGGGCGTATCGATATTATGTCGATAATCAAGCCTTTTTAACCTTTAATTACTAAACGGCAATCGCCTACGTTCAAGGTTACCTGTTAATATCGTATTTAAGGCATTTCAAAAATGATATCCCGCGTTATTCCAGGAATAATATATGTTAATATCGGGCTCGACTATTTGTTAATATCTATACGAAACTTAGCTATTTTGGTAATTCACCTGTTTTACCATAACCCTAATATTATCCTGAAATTTCGCGAATATAATAGCTGAATTTATTTTAACCTTAACCGTTGTGTTAAAGCTTCGCTTACACTGCAATAGCAATTATAGTCAAAATAGATATAAGTATTGAAAACGTAGGTATTATTAAAAAGTATAAGAATAAGATATGGTTTTTCGTTTATATATATATTAATTGAACTAAACTCCTTTTTATCATATTTTACAACTATGCCGTTAAGCTTATGTAACTCCTAAACGAAACTATATCTAGGAGTTAGGCTTTCCCCGTCGCCGTTAATAGGGAACCTTTCTTTACCTTTTTAACTTAGGCCGAATATACCTACGTAAAGGGTAATGTTGAGCAGAGGTAGTAGTTACATTGAAAATAGTTTTGTAAATTATGATATATGTAACGTTTCGAAGTAAGCCTAGGTTAACGTTCCTTTATTTTTGTTTATGTCTCCCTATATCCATGGTTTTAAGTACGTATCGAACGGGTTTATTAAAATAATTAACCGTGATATCGAAAGGATTTGCCGCAATTATAACGGCCTCTTAACGGAGGCGCTTAAAAGTTGTAAACTTCCGTTATAACCGTATTACGATACTATCGTTAGCTTTAAACGGATTCCGCTAACTAATGACTAAAACGCTACTTTAAATTTATGGACTTTAACTCGTCGACGGATTCGCAGTATTTCTTCAAATTTAACATATAGTCTACTCGGCTAATACCTACCATAATAAATTTGTTGCGGATACATAACGATACGCGAAAGCGTAAGTAGTTAAATTTTACGGCCGAAAGCTCATCTAAGCCGCTTACTTAATCCAAAAGTATCTCGAATCTAATAACAAATGGTACCCACAGGTCTTTATTATTTATAACCCAACTTTCAAGTTCGACTAATGTTTTATTCGCGCGGTAAGGGATGTCGAAAACCGCTTCGATATAATCGAAAAACTTCCCTATTTTATACCTCCCTTCGTATCCTCCAGTTTCGTAGTAAGTCGTAACCGTTTGCTTTACCGCTTCCATATAATATCTCTATACGTAAAGGAACGCGTACCGATCTTTTCAGATTTATATTTTATTCGTTTTTAGTATAAATTCTGTCGTTTGACGTGTTGCCGCCTATGTGAAAGCAAATTCGTTAAATTGCGGTTAGTTATGTCGTTTTCGTTCGCTTCAAACCGGTGGAAACCTAATGCGAGTCGCGGCTAATTCGGTTTCATGTTATTGAATTTTGGCGATGACTTAAGTAAAGTTAAACGTAAAATCAATAGTTAAAGTCGATTAACCAAGTTGTTATAACTATTTAACAGCCGACGTGATATAGCTTACGATATCTTATAAACGATAAATATCGGCTTAAGTTAACTCCGAAAGAGTCGAAAGTGTATTAATAAAGGTAGAGGACTGGGTATTCGTCGACGGCCTATCATTTTCAATAACTTTAAAGCATAAAGCCAAATTATTAACGTTTTTCATCGATTAGTTTATTGTAAATAATTTTTTTTCGAAAAAAAAAAGACCTTAATAGTATATTATTGTTTGACTTACAATAGTAAGCTAAGTAGGTATTAAATAGGATTTACTATTAAAGTACGGAAAAGGATTAAAATAGGTTACTGTAGCCTAAAGTGTAAGGCCCTTGGGTAGGGTTTATGCCTAGCCCGTTACATACCCTTACATATGCCATACATTTACCATATCCTATCCATACACGGGCCATATCCAGCCTATACCCAGTCCGCGCCCGGGCCGGGCCTAGGTCCATCCCGTTACGTACACAGTCACGTAGCTTATAGGCTTAATGGCCAATGGAATGAGTCTATGACAGTTTTAAGGGGTGTCATGTCGGTAATTTTGGTTGGATTACAGTTTTGGGCCGCTTTTTTTCATTTTTCTTTTATACTTTGGTATTATTATTTAGTGAAACAAATTTATATCGTTCGGTAAATTAACGAATGTATTATGGCCGTTTAATCTGTTCATCTGTCAAGGGCTAGTTTACTCATCCTTCTTTTTTAAATGAGAACCTTAAATTATAATATTAAGTTCAAAACGTTAGTTTTACGTAGGTTATTCCTTGTGGTTAACGTTTTTAAAACGTTGTTCTTTGCCCGTAGGGAACGTAAAGTTACTATATCTTTCACTATAGAATTTTCCAATTATATCGTGGCTTGCGATAATGTAAAATTTGTATAGAATATTAGGTAAGTACCGAAAATAAGGAATGTAGAGATCAGCTTACTTAAGCTGAAAGTATTGTTAACGGCGTTAACCGTTATGTGTAGGATAAATCTCTTTAAATCAGTACTCTTTAAGCCTTTAGTTAACACCGCATTTACGTTTTTAATCGGGTTACAATAACGTTTATATTTATTGATATCTTATAGTGTTTTTACTTATATTTGTTTTTATTCGTTGCCGGCGATTTGAGCTTTTTTACGCTATTTTGTAAAGTCTATAACCGCGTTAACGTCGTGAGTAATCTAGTCTGAAGGCTTTAAATAAACTCTTAAATATAAATGAATTAAAACGTTTTAACAATTGGTAATGAAAGCGTTTCGTGTCGATTCGGCGGCCAGAAATAATGTTATCGCGTCGATGGCATACAATACCGGTTGGTTATTTAAATATATAATATGAGTAATTACCTTGTAATTAAAGTTTACATCATTTCAAAGGCGGAACTTAAATCGCTATAGGGCCTGTAAGTATAGTTGGTATTTATGGTAAAACTTTTTGACAACTTTAAGTATATCTTTTTTACAATCTTATGACCCGCAGCGTAGAGTAGTCATAAAAGGCGTTTTATATTTGGGTATCAGAATTGGCGGTATAGCATCCGTAATTTCGATTACGTTAAGTAAATCACCTTAATCGTTCGTATTTTGTGAAAAAACTACAAGTAGTCAAATTTAAGCCGAAGCGATGCGGATACGTTATTTAAGACGCGGATAAGTTAATTAGTCTTATTTCGGATCTCGATTCAGAATTCATTTATATTAGTTAACGAAAGTGGGAATAACGTTTTACAGTTTATTTCATAAAACTTAACCGGTTCGAATCGTGTATTTACAACGACTGTTTTAAGCGAAAACGTTTTTTCTTTACTAAATAAAACTTTTCGATATTCTCTTATTCGGTTGAGTGAAAATATTAGGAATTTCGCTACGAGCGCGTTGAATTATCGTTTTGCAGCTGTTAAAATTTCGGTCTCATCGGTATTAGGTATAATGCCTTAAACCGGTTGCCTCATTTATTTAAAAACGTAGTTTATAACGTTATATAGGTGTTTAATTCTTTGTTTACGTAATTTAAATTTATATTATACATGAAGGAAACGTTTTATCAACCTATTAAAATACGTTAAGCGGTTTCGTTGTTTTTTGTTATAAGGTAAGTATTATTATCTTTAAAGTCTTTTCTTCCGAAGGTATATTTGTATGAGTAAGCGTTCAAATTTTATTTTACGCTTTCATATTTGGCTACGAATATTGTAAAATTCAATCTTATTCAGCTGTTAATTTATTTATCAGCTTAAAACTATCTTTCAATCCTAATTTATTTGCATATAAGGTGGTTAGTAAACAAATAGCCGATTTTCCCTTTATATCATGTAGTGTGTTTTCAATCCCGTAGAGCTTTATATACCTTTTCGTAAGTATTGTTATAGATGCGGTGCGTTTCGTCTATTGGCGTACGATTGTTTCCGCTCTTTGTTACCCGAGCGTTTTCCTTAGTACCTTTCTCTTTAATAATTATACTTTAAACGTTCGTTTTGTTTTAGGTGTACCTTAAATTTTCGATTTATGACGTAGTAAATGGTTTCGACCAGGTTTACTTTGGTTATTTAATCTTCATCTTTCGTCTTATCGGCTATAAATACTATTTAGAAGCTTGATTATCTACATATAAAGGTTTTAAATAATGTTTGAAAACTTGTATAAAAGGCTCTTAAATACTTTAAGGGTTTAAATAATGTAAGGTTAAAATTTAGGTTTTCGTGGTATACTTTTGTTATTATTTATATAAATAGTTTATTATCTCTGTATTCCGGTTTAAAAGTCGCCTGGTATTTTCGAAATCTTGTTATCAAAGCGATAAATACCTTTTACGGGTTTTTATCAGCTTTTAATCGTATTTTTTTGACGGATTTCCATATTATATTAGTTTAGTCCCTATTGTAAAGCTTATAATTGATTTCTATATAGAAATGTAATTTCAGGATACCATGGTATTTCGTAATTCTGGTACCTACGAAAGGTGGTATATATATTATTTCTTAGCTTACCTAAATAATATACCGGTAAAATTTCGTGAAATTAGAACGGTTCGATATCCTGCCTTTTATATGTATTAAGTACTACATTTATTTTGTTGTCTAATATATCGTACGGTTCGCCGTTATAGTTTTCGGTTTTATTTTCAAGTTGGCGAAGTTAATAAGCTTTATAAAGTCACTTTTATTAGTGTAAAAATGATACAGTGGAAGGTTACTATAAGGTTCGTAGTTGGTAAGTATTAGTTCGTAAGATACGTATTAGCGTTTTACACCGCTTATTATGTTTTGAAGCGGGGTGTTTTTTTTATTCTGGCCGCTTTTATCTTAGTTAAGCTGGTTATTAACGTTATTCGGAGCATGGTTTTGTTTCAGTTTTTGTTTAAAGTTGTGTTTTAGAAAGGGTTTGTATTTAACCTTTGTAGTAAACGATTTTTGCAGTACTTTTTCTTTTTTCTTCGATTTCCCTAGCTTTGTTTCTACTTCGCGGCGGGTATTTTACCTTATTAAGCGTTTATTCTATATTTGCGAAGGCGTTTGTTATTTCTGATCTGTCATTTTAAATAGGCGTTCCTAACGTTTTTTTCAGCTAGTATCCTTTTATAAACTTTACTTTTATTACTTTATCGTTTATTGATTTTGATATTTGTATAAGCTAGACCATTATAATTAAACCTTTGTAATACGTTAATTATTTTCACTGGCTATTTCATTAACTTTACTCTGTAATCGATTTTGTAATATTTTGAAAATTGTACCATCGACTATACATCACGTATCCGACCTCTAATTTGAAAAATCCTCTTTAAAATATTCGAATAAGTTGCGCCCTTAAATTTCGCTGTTACAGTAATTCAAAATTATGTTAATAATATATATATTTGTCTTTAAAGAGTCTAAATCTTTCATTAGTACCTTAATTTTGTTTTTTTTATAGGTTAAGATTCATATAATTCAAAATACTAATACGAAACGACGTATATATGAAAAGGTACTTTATATATTCATTAGTTTTAGTTACATTAGTTATAAATAGGATTATAGTCATACCTGGGGTAGGTGATTTCTATATATACCTGTGATATTGAAGCGGTATAAATTATTAGTTTCGCGCCGTAGTTGGGATTTAGATGCGTTTAGAGTTTGAAGAAAAAGTTTATAAACACATAAATTCGAAGAGAATCTTGTATTTAACACTTTCTGGTTTAAATAAACTTTGAATAATATATAAATAACGTGTAATCATAGCCTAGTTAGACGTTTTAAATTAGTTTTATTAGCGTTACTATCGTTTTACTAACTAAAAAATTAGGAAAAACTCTAACATCGTACGTACTAAATTCAGAATACGTGATCTAGGGTGAGTTTAGGGAAGCGGATAGGGTAAATATTAAAGGAGAAAGGAAAATATGAATGTAAGGAGGTATTTGGTATAATCCAATGTATAATGTTTGGTTTGTATTTGGTAAACGAGTCGGATTGTCGTATTGTAGCCGTTTTTGATGGTTATAAATGATTTTTTTGTTATATTTGTAACCGCTTTTGTATTTGGTAACCATTTTAGATGCCATTTTTTAATCGAGTGGGCTCCAACGAAGGGTTTCGAAACTTAGTGGTGTTAGTTTACATACCTTAATACGTAATAAGACGGTTTTAAAAAATGATCGGGTGCGTTGAAAGCGTTAAAAAAAGTAAAAGGTTAATGAAAAGAAGCCTTTAGCAAATAAAGCACCAATTGATTGATGATATCGTATTAAAAAAGTCCTTTTTAAAGTTACTTCGGATTTCATAGTTTTGCTATACTTCGGGTTTCAAAGGCGCTTTCGCGTAATTTTACATTCCTGTATGTTTTTTTCAAGGTGTAGTGGTAAAGAACAAATAATCAGGAACTCTATAACATCCCATTATAGGTATTGAATTTTGATTTGTCTCTTTTTTCCTCAGCTGTTTATAGTCTACTTAATCGGCTACTAATCAGTATTAGTAAGGTTTGTTTATTTACGTAAATGAAAATAAAAAGTAATAGTAATATTGATATTGTAGTAAAAATAGAAGATAAATTGAGAAAAACACTTTAGAAAGTACACGCCATAGATGGGAGGTTATAAACCCCTCATCTAGGCAGTAGCACTTTTGCTATGAACTCTGGAACGCCCCTTCTAGACCGTGCTACACTTGATGCACACTTTTCAAGAGTGCAGCCTGCAGCGTAACACGTTATTATATACTCTTGCAGGAGTGCGCCTTGCAATATAGCGCACTGCTACTTGGTCTACGTATACTAGCTGTAGGGGTATATAGTAATATCTATAACTAGTTAATCTAATTAATCGGTAGCGATATACTTATTAATAGTATTTGTTGTTATTCTCTATAAGAGTGTAATTATGTAAAAGTGATTACAGCGTTACAAATTTTAAAGTTAATATAAAAATATATATCGCTATTGGTTCAGGTAAAATTTCTTTTCTTTTCCCTTTTAATGGTATGTATTTATAGCTAATTTAAATCCTAACCAGTTAATTAGTGTATATAAATTTAACATACTATTTCAATGACCTATAATTAACCGCTTTAATAGGTAGATTATTTGACTAATTGCTATATATTAATCTCGTTCGTAAATAAATGCCGCGTAAAAACAGATCCTTGAGTCGCCATTTAACGTGTAAGCGCAAGCGAGCCAAGGCCGCCGCTGCCACTACCACCACTACTAGCCCCGCCTCCTCAGGTATGATATCCTTAATCTCCGCCTCCCTTTTCGCCTCGCCGCCCGCCGCCGCCGCCACCGAAGCTACTACCTTCTTTCCTCTCTTTTCCTTCTTACCCTTTTCCGTTAACCCCTAGGGTAAGGAGCGGAGGACTCATAAGATTATAAATCTTACCCTTTCGCCATGTGTGAAAACCCTATTATTGACGGAGACTCTACTTTGTCGCCGTAAACGCAACCTAGTAAAGCTGTAAATCGGTTCTTATCGTTAATACTTTTCGTACTTTTCGTTATGTTAATATCACTGTAAACGAGGTAATACAAGCAGACTTTTTTCGCTGCCTCGAGTTGCATATTTCTTAGGTACATCACAAAGAATTGTTAACGCGTAAGGCATCAAAACGAAGTACCGGATTCATAGCTCCGGGTTACTAATAGATATGTCTTACATGCCGTGTATTGCGTCCACGGCCGCAGATAAGTTTATTGACGATTATTACTAAAGCGGGGGCCATTCCATCCGTTACCACCATTACGAACGGACTAATAATAAATACGCGTTTATTCTGGTAGTCTGGAAACCGTTAGCCGAGACCTTAATACGCGCCCGCCGGCTTTATCATAGGTTTACTTTAAATCCATACTTTAAATCACGAACCAAATATCCTTATTTTTACAAATATATCACCCAAAGCGCTTTAAAAAACAACTACTTTCGTAAATAACTAAAATGGGCCAATACTGAATAGTAACAAGCGTTAACCGGCGAACTAAATATTCGGCAACTGTTATCTCGGTTTAAAAGCGGAGCTTACGTATATACTACGCAAGCGAATTTGACGTTGTTATCTCACGTTGCTATAAAGAGAGTAAAACCCCCCCGCACCTTTAACTAAGGGAATACGGCCTAAGGCGAGGGGCCTCCCCTCCGGTGACGCCAATAGCGGCTTAAATAGCGATAATAGCGGTGGCGCCAGTATAAAGGGAGAGGGTAGCGAAAAGGAGGATAGTAGAGATGCGACGGCGTCGCTCTTTCCTTTTCCCTTTAGCAGTGAATACCTACTAATATTTACCGGGCTAGCGTGTTTTACTATAATATAGTTCGTTATATAATAATACATAGACTTTCCTAAATTAATTCGTAACTCAAGTGATCAATAAATAGTGAAAATATATATAACAAGTCTGTAAATCATGAAACAACAAATAATATATGCTAGAAGCAATGCGAATGGTAGATTTAAATAAAGAAAAATTCTTAGAGGCGGTTTAACTAACAAATCCAAATAGAGAAAAGCTTTATAGAAGCGGTAGAAATAAGAAATATACACTGTAGTAAAATGTGAAGAACAGCATAAATACTTAGCTTTGGACCACTTTAAAAATGTTGAAAGCGGTGCAATCGTGTAAAACAAAAAGTAAAAGTAAAACATAGAATATTTACCTCAAAAGGAGTCGTAAAACCTTTTAAATAATACTAAAAAAAGGAGTACTCGTTAATACGAGCGCTTTTATTTCCCTATTCGGGGTGCCTTTAGTTATTATATTCGTAGTGTTTAACTTTCTATCGATCTATTTTGTTTCCTTCATTTCGCAACGCTTATAAGAATCGCGTAAAGTTATAATGTCGATTATAAGGCGTTTTTCGTTTGTAGTACTAAGTTTAACTAAATATTCATTAAGCGAAAAAGAGTTAGTATAAACGACGAAAAGGAGGGGTTTTAAACTAAGGTTTAAAATGATTATCTGAATCATTATCGTTATAGTAATTCTTGAATCGAAACCTTTAACTACATTATAGATTTTTAAGGCTACAACATTTGGTATAACCCGCTTAAATTTTTTTTTTTTTTAATAAATAGTATTTTTACGAAGCGTAAATTCGTTCCAAACCGTTATTTCTTTACCGAAAATACAAACGAACTCTACTTGCGAACTATAATTGGTATTATTAGTGAAGAAACTGTTAGTAAAAAGAAATAACACTATAGTACGTATATTAAACGGTACAAATTACAAATCGCGTTGTAAATTGTATATTTAATACGTAAGACGTTTATTCAAAGTTTTGTATATATTATTTGAATGGGTGGTATAATATTACGCGACGACCAAATCCTTAAACATCCTTTTCGGTTGTAGAACTAAAGTAACCTAAACGTTACGTGCGTGCTGGCATTTATATTTATCGGCACGTTTTGGGTTATTAAGAGCGATAATAGTAACTTTTTATAATTACTCTTTTCACGTAAATTACAGAATATCGTTCTGAAAAGTGATTATGGCGTCGTTAAAGTTTATTATATAGTTTTCTGTCAGATACGTCTTGGAGTTTGCTTTCAAGCCGGCTTCCAAAAGCTTTTTCTCTTTGAATACGTAAAGCGACGCATTAAACAGCGTTAACATGCTATCCATTTGTATATTTATTAGTTTGAAGCCTTTCAAACATTTTAATCAAATGAATATGAATAGGTTAAACATCTAGTAAACTATTTCAAACTGTTTCTTATAGTGCCTTTAATAAGTGTTATACTAATATATATTAGTTTTGGCTAATCCATAAAATAGTTTTATAATACGTAAAATCGTTTTATGTTGGTGGTGTTTCCGGAGATTTGTATATATATAAGCGTAAATACGGCGTTTAAGCCGTTGTTTCAACTGTGTATAAGTCTATATAATACTATGAAACTTAATATAAAGATCGTAGAGAGTGCATAGGGAGACGACGAATGTTAAAATAAAACGATGGCTTACTCTTTATGAAGTAGGCGATTAGGTTACAATATCATTTTTACTAGAGTTATCGCATCCTTCAACCATGAGGCGGCGTTTTTATTAGGTTTGCTGGCCTTGGTTTTCATTTAATAAATTAGGCGTACGCGAAAGATTTTGTAAACGTTATAAATTGTTAGTTTAAACCTTTTGAAGTGAAGGATACCTTATTTGATTAAATAAGTGATTTATATTTATTTTAATTATTTAAATCATATAATTGATATGGTAATGATGCCTTTCGAACATAGTTTTGAATTTGATTTTCGATTTTACGTTTCCTTTTATGTAATAAAAGAGTTCGTAACAAGGGCGTAAAAACGTATTTTATTTTAAAGCCAATTGGGCGCCTTCGGTGGGGTAGTGCTGGTTTCGTTAATATAGGCGAGCCGATTTCGTGAAATGATAGCGGTTCGAAAGTATTATTTGGGGGTGAACTTGATTTGGGGGCGGCTTAGATTTATTATCTTATGAGTAATTTTATTGGTACCGTTAGTTAGATTACGGTTTCATATCAATTATTTTCAATTTTTCTCATTTATATTTTCGTACTATTGTCCATCAGAATGAATTTATACTATTTGGTAAGTTAACGAGTATATTATAGCCTTTGAACCCGTTGATTTTCCAAGGATAAATTCATCCGTCTTTAATTTTCCAACAAGTACCTTAAACTGTAATAGTAAGTCCAAAAAGCCTGTTTTATATATGTCCTTCCTTAGAGTTAATGCTTACGAAGCATTTTTAAATCGTTAAAAACGTAACGTTACTATAGCTTTCGCTACAATATTTGCCCTTTAAAATATTTTTAATACTGATGCAAATTTTATATAAACCCTTAGATAAGTATCAAGAAAAAGGATTGTAAGAATTAGCTTACTAGATTCTGAAACCTTATTAACGGTGTTAAACGCTATTTTTGGGATAGATTACTTAAAACTGGTACCTTTTAGCCATTTAGATCGTATCCTATACGCTTTCTCAAGATGGTAATTATATATTTCATATTTTCCAATGCTTTATAATACTTTTACGAGTATTTTTTTATACCTATTGCTGGTAATCCACACCTTAATACGCTATTGAGTTGAGTAAAAAGCCATACCTACTTCATAAGTAATCTAGTTCGCTAGCTTTAAGTAAACGTTTAACCAATAGTTTACCAAAATATCCTAATGGTTTATAACGAAAGCATTTCGCATCAACTTTGTGGCCTAAAACAATATTACTACATCGACGGCGTATAATATTAGCTAGTCATCTTGGTATATTATATCTATGATAACCCTGTAATTTTAGTTTATGTTGTTTAAAAACCGAATACAAATCGCCATAGGACCTGTGAGTATCATTGGTACTTATAACAAAACTTTTTAATAGCTTTAAGCGTTTCTTTTTGTGGATATTGTTATATACCTTCATAGATAGTATATTTAGGTGGCAGTATATTACGCTGTAAGGTATACTCCTATAGTATGTACAATCAAGTGTCATGCTATAGGCTGTACTTTTGCAGCGTATATGATAACGTGACACGCTGCAGATTACACTCTCATGCGTGGAGCGGTTTAGAAGAAGGTATTTCAGAGTGGTACGCTTTGTGCGAGAGCTTATAAGCCTTTACCCGTAACGTACACCTCTAAATGCTTCTTCTTAACTCATTATCATCTTGAATTACTTTACTAAAATACCAATCATATTTTGATTACTCTTCTACTTGCCTTATTTCACGTGAAAAAGTACTTAGATCCTACCGACACCTTTCCTATATCCGTGTAGCTCGCGATGTAAAAAAGCCGTAAAAGTCGTTTCATAATTAAGTATTCGGATCTACGGTATAGTATTCGTAATTCCGGCTATATTAGGTAAACGGCTTGAATTATATTTATTTCAGGGTAAAAATATAAGTAACCGAACTTAAGCTGAAGTGGTACTTTACTAAAATACAAATTATCTTTTGATTACTTTTCTACTTGTTTCATTTTACATAAACAAGTACCTAAACCCTACCGATACTAATTAGTAGCCGACTCGAACAACTATAGAAATCCTAGGAAAAAGAGACAGACACACGTTAAATACCTATAGCGGGATATTGTAGCGGTATCAACTGTATGTGTTTTAACATCACGCCTTATAGAAACCATACGTGAGTATGGAATTACGTAGGAGCATCGGAAAAACCCGAAATTTTACAAAATTATAATATTCGAAGTAACTTTAAAAAGATTGACCCCGTTCCGTTAACCGTTAACTTGAATTAGCGCTTTGAACGATTAATCTGGACCCTTTTTAAAAGGCTTACTATCACGTATTATGCCACGTAAGCCAAATCACCAAGTTTTTTGGAACCTTTTATTAGGACCTACAGGATACGAGGCCATGTAAGCTAAATCATCAAATTTGGAAACCCTTCGTTAAAACCCATCTAAATTTTACGAACTATACGTTTTAGAAAAATCGAAATCTATTATACATAAACAAATAACCCCATCGCTTTAATAAGATCGGCTGTATATAAACAAATAACTCAGTCGCCTCAACAACATAAATTATATACTAAATAACCGACCGATCCCTTTATTAATTTTTGTTACGGCACGCCAATACAGACCAACCACTAAATACCAGATTACACAACTATATTCCCTTAATTCTATTTACTTTCTAACGTTCGCTTTGTACATTTTAAGTTTAGTACCCATAATGTTTTAAGTTATATTATACGATTGGTTAATATAACATTATCAAGGTTAATACAATTAATTTAAAACGTTTTACTAGTTTGTAATTACGCCTTATTCATATATCGTTTGAAATTCATTTACGTTAATAAATATTAGTAAACTTTATTCTAGCTATTTTAATTACATTATCTCCTTTACCTTCATTGCGTTACCTTGACCTTTAAACTACCCTAAATTATATATAAACTGCCTTTTACACATACATAATAACCCTACCAATAAAGGATTTGGCAAAGACTAACAATTATATAAACTACCTTTTTCCATATGCGTTGTTTTGAAATAGTATTCTTAAACATTTAGACTTTAACTTTGAAGATAATAAAATCGAAGTTTTGGAAAAGGATTCGGATTTCTATACGGAAAATACATATGTTACAAAAATAATTTTTAATTATTATAATCATTAATTTAAAGGACGCGATTTATTTGACGGTTTTAGGGAGGACTTTGAAGACTGGTTATTAGGTATGTGGCGAATAGTAGATTATATAATTGTAAAAAGTCTATGGAAACAATTACGAAGTTAAGGTATTAATATGACAAATAACAGCCGTATAACAAAAACCTTGTTTACAACAACCCAATTTATACAAATGCTGAAATGGATGAACGAAGAAATTATAAAAGGAAAATTTGTAAAGGGGTATTACTTGTAGAAGTGAAAGGAAGGTTTGTGTAGGCCGTAAGGAGGAAAAGGACTGCTAAGGAAGGAAGGCCTATATAGGCCGTGAGGACAAAAAGAACTGTAAGGAAAAGAAGGACTGTGTGAGCTGTAAGGAGGAAAAGGACTGCCAGAGAAGGAAAGCCTATGTGGGCCGTAAGGAGAAAAAGAACTGTTAGGGAAGGAAGGCTTATGTAGGCCTCAAGGAGGAAAAGGACTAGCAAAGAAGAAAGGACTATATAGGCTGCGAAAGAAGGAGAAAGAAGGTCTGGATACGTATTCCTGGCTACAACCTTAAAAGAAGGAAGGGCTTGGTATGTAGACCGGACCACACCCTTAAAAAAGAAGGGGTCAGGTACGCAATCCAAGCCATAGCCTTAAGATAGAGGAGGGTTCCGAAAGGAATAGAGAAAAGGCCTAAATATATAGTTTGGGCCGTAGTATGAAAAAGGGGGGAAAGAGTTATAAAAAATAAAGGGCTAAATATATAGTTTCCAACCAACTACGAATTATAGAACTTGCCACGAATACAATAAACGCACCGTTCGCTTAATTTAAAATCGGCTACAATTACAATACGTACGCAGATCATCTTAACGAAATCTGCTACACTATACTAATCCAAACCGATACTTTAGGAGGAGGAGAAGCCAAATACTTTATGTGTAACTAAGCCTTTACAAAAAAAACGCTTTTATTACCACGAAAACAAACCACCTATAGTAGTATTTCACCGCTTTAACCTATGTATAACGACCTAAAGTACGTATTCAAAACATATACGTTGATTTTAATACTTGTTACAACTATCGACGTTGTGAGGAAGGTTATGTAACTTAATATGCAAGATATCACTACTTTACTATAAGTGAAAGGAAAAAAGAAAAGAAAAGAAGTTTTGTCTGAAATGATGATATATACCACTGTTATTACTAATTAAAAACGATAGTATACACCATTATTATTACTAATTGTAAATATTACTTTACCTGAAACGATGGTATATACTACAATTACTATTAACTACAAATACCGTAACCAAACAACTAATACAAACCGTAATATTTATATTATTATTACTGGATTACGAATACAAACCAAAGTTTTATTATTACTACTAGATAAGGAAAGCATAAAAAATAAGAAAATATTTCCTGTATAAATATTATTCTATACCTTTATAGATAGCATATTCAGGTGGTAATACATTACGCTATAAGGTACACTCCTGTAACATACAAAATCACGTGTTATACTATAGGCTGTACCCTTGCAGCGTATATGATAACGTAACAAGCTACAGATTACACTTTTATTCGTGGAAAAGTTTAAAAGAAAGTATTCCAAAGTGGTATGCTCTAAGCGAGGGCTTATAAGCCTTCACCTATAACGTATACCTCCAAATACTTTTTCTTAACACAATATTATGTTAATTTCCTTTATCATAAGACTTATTATTTTTAAATTACTTTTTTAAATGTTTCATTTTACGTAAATGAGTATTTAAATCCTACCGACACTAATTAGTAGTGGACTCGATCGACTATAAATAGCCTAGGAAAACGAGACAGATATACATTAAATACCTATAACAGGATATTATAGCGGTACTAATTACCTGTGATTTAACACTACGCCTTATAAAAACTATACAGGAGTGAGAAGTTACGCTGCAGCGCCGAGAAATCCGAAATATTACAAAACTATTAAATCCGGAGTAATTTTGAAAAGATTAACCCTATTTCGCTAACCGTTTACTCATATTAACTCTTTGAACGATTAACCCGGGCCCTTCTTAAAGGGCGTCCTATTACATATTAAATCACGTAAGCTAAATTACCAAGTTTTTCGGAACCCTTTATTAGGACGTATTGAATATTGAACTACGTAAGTTAAACCAATAAATTTCGAAACCTTTCGTTAAAACCCATCTGATTTTTACGAACTACACGTTTTAGCATAGACAAAATCGGTGTAATATAAACAAATAACCCTATCGCCTTATCAAAATCGACTATATATAAACAAATAATACGATCGCCTTAATGATATCGATTATATATTAAATAACCAACCAATCACTCCCTTCATTTCTATTACAATACGTCAATAGGGACCAACTATTAAACATCAGATTACACAATTACGTTCCCTTTACCCTATTTATTTTTCTACGTTCGCCTTATACCTTTTAAATTTAATACATATCACGTTTTCAATTTTATTAGCTACGTAGCTAGTATAATGCTACCAACGGTAACAAAACAAATTTCAAAGGTTTAATCAGCTTATAATTACGCTTTATTTACGTAGCTTTCAAAATTTATTTAAGTTAATAAAAATTAATAAACTTTAT
Source organism: Anisogramma anomala (assembly GCA_038502455.1). NCBI lineage: Eukaryota > Fungi > Ascomycota > Sordariomycetes > Diaporthales > Gnomoniaceae > Anisogramma > Anisogramma anomala. The sequence continues at coordinate 5,656,341 of JASMMZ010000002.1, read as the reverse complement.
TTCAACCACTTTAATTATATTACCTCTTTAATATTTACTACGTTATCTCGAACTTTAAACCACCTTAAACTATATACAAATTACCCTTTACGTATGTATAATGGCCCCACTATATAATGATCACACTAAATACCCGTGAGCAAATAGAAGGTGTCAGGGGGTTTATGTTAGCAGTAAGGTAGCAGAGGTAACAAAGGTGCAATATCAAGAAGATGTTTGTTCGTGCTGTAGAATAATTACTAACCGTTAGGCTATTCAAGTGTGTAGACTGAATACTTAGATTGACAACTGAAGAGCTATGAAGGAAATGCTATCTATAGTGCTGACCGTGTCCTTATATCCCGTTGCCTTCATACTATCTTCAGTACTGGATCGTTTGGATCATCGCACTGATCCCACTGATCTAGTGCTGCCTTACCTTAGATCGGTAGCTGATCCTTACTAATCCCATGTAGCCTCACCTTGGATCAGTAACTGATCCATACTGATCCATCACGTGAATTGCTTAGTCACCTTGCTTACATAAGAGATGTTCCCCGCCTGATGGGTTGGACTACAGGCTCTCCGTGGCTCAGCTGCATGCTAGCCTGTTTCCTGACCCAACCATTATCTGGGTTATAATACACTAGTAACGGATTTGGAAAAGGCCAACGATTATATAGACTACCTCTTTATATATACGTCGTTTCGAAGTAATATCCTTAAATATTTAAACTTTAACTTTTAGGATACTAAAACCGAGGCTTTAGTAAAGGATTTGGATTTCTATACGGAAAATACCTATATTACAAAAATGATTTTCAATTATTACAGTTACTAATTTAAAAGACGCGATTTATTTTACCGTTTTAAGGAGGATTTTACGAACTGGTTATTAGGTATATAGCGAATAGTAAATGATATAATTACAAAAATCCTGCAGAGATAATTACAAAACATAGGTATTAATATATTTAGTAATAGCTGTATCGTAAAATCCCTGTCTGTAACGTCCCAATTGATGCAAATTCCGAAATAAACGGACTAAAAAAATATAAAAGGAAAATTTATTAAGGAGTATTACCTGTAAAAGTGGGAAAAAAGTCTGTTTAGTCCGTAAGGAGGAAAAAGACTGTTAGAGAAGAAGGCTTATATAAGCTTCAAGGAGAAAAGGAACTGTTAGGAAAGGAAGACCTGTGTGGGTCTCAAGGAGGAAAAAGACTGCCAGGTAAGGAAGGCCTATGTAGGCCGTAAGGAGAAAAAGAACTGCTAGGGAAGGAAAACCTGTGTAGGCCGCAAGGAGGAAAAGGATCGACATGGAAGAAAGGCCTATATGGGCTGCGGAAAAAGGGGAAGGAAGGGCTGGCTACTTATTTCTGGCCACGACCTCAAAAAAAAAAAGGAGGAGCTTGATACGCAGCCCGGACCACACCCTCAAGAAAAGGAGGGGCCAAGTACGTAATCCAACCCATAGCCTTAAGATTAAGGAAGTCTGCGAAAGGAAAAGAGGAAAGGCCTAGATACATAGTCTGGGCCATAGCAAGAAAAAGGGGGAAAGAGGCTATAAAAGAAGAAAGGGCTAGATATGCAGTTTCCAACCGACCACGAATCACAGGATCTACCATAAATACGACCAAAGCACAGCTCGTTTAATTCAAAATCGACTATAATTACAACAATCACACCGATCGTTTCAGCAAAATCTGCTATACCACACCAATCAGAACCGATATCTCAGGAGAAGGAGTGGCCAGATACTTGATACGTAACTCACCCTTTACAAGAAAACAAAAGCGCTTCTATTACCACGAAAACAAACCACCTATAGCAGTATTTCACCGCTTTCACCTACGTATAACACCCTTAAGTACGTTTTCAAAACATATGCGTTGCTTTTGACACTTGTTACGGCCATCGACGTTGCGAGAAAGGTCACGTAACCTAATTCGCAAGAAATTACTGCTTTACTATGAGTAAAAGAGAAAAAAAAAGAAATTTTGCCTGGAACGATGGTATACACCATTATTTTTACCAACAAGGAACGATAGTATACACCACTAATATTACTAATTAAGAATATTAATATACCTAAAACGATAGAATATACCATTATCACTATTAACTAAAAATATCGCAACCAAACGACTAATACGGACCGCACCACTTATTCTATCACTACTGGATTACGAATATAAACCAAAGATATACTGTCACTACTGGATACAGAACGCATAAAGAAAGAAGAAAAGATTACCTGTGTGGATATTATTATATACCTTCATAGATAGTATATTTAGGTGGTAGTACATTACGCTATAAGGTATACTCATGTAACATACACAATCACGTGTTATGCTACAGGCTGTACTCTTGCAGCGTATATGATAACTTAACACGCTGCAAATTACAGTCTCATGCGTGGAGCGGTTTAGAAGAAGGTATTACAGAGTGGTAGGCTCTGAGCGAGGGCTTATAAGCCCTCACCTGTAACATACACCTCTAGATGCTTCTTCTTGACCCATCATCATCTTGAATTACTTTACTACAATACCAATCATCTTTTGATTACTCTTCTAATTGCGTTATTTCACGTGAAAAAGTACTTAGATCCTACCGACACCTTTCCTATATCCGTGTAGCTCGCGATGTAAAAAAGCCGTAAAAGTCGTTTCGTAATTAAGTATTCGGATCTACGGTATAGTATTCGTAATTCCGGCTATATTAGGTAAACGGCTTGAATTATATGTATTTCAGGGTAAAAATATAAATAACTGAATTTAAGCCAAAGTGGTACGGATATACTATTCGAAATGCGCATAAGTTAAATGGTTGTTTTCTGGATTTCGATTACGAGTTTATTTATATTAATGAAAGATCGTAGAAATATTGTTTTAAAGTTTATCACGTAAAACTTAACCAGTTCGAATCGTGTGTTTATAACGACCGTCCTAAGTAACAATACATTACTTTTATCTTCAATATTATTTTATTCGAGCGAATTGAAATTTGGGCAATTTTATCGCAAATGCGTCGAATTATCGTTTTCCAGCGGGAAAGATTTCAGCCGCACTTGTGTTAAATATAATACCCTAAAATTAATTTTGCTTTTTTTTTTTGAAGGCGAAAACTTTGACGTTATATAGGCGTTTAACACGCAGTTTTCGTATTTCAGGCCTATATAATACAGAAAAGAGATATCTTATAAGCTTGTCCAAATCCGTTAAGCGGCTTTGTTATTCTATGTTATGAGGTAAATATCATCCCTCTTAAATTCCTTTTGTGTGGAGGTATATTCGTAGGGGTAGGCGTTAAACCTATCTTTTAAGCTTTCGTATTCAGCTAAGTATATTGTAAAATTAGCTTTCGTGGTTTTTAACTTTTGTAGAACAACGATTGATTAGGTAGTAGAATTAGTTTACGTAATATATACGCAAACCCTTCTTCCAAACGGTAATACAGTTACTTTTTCTTAATGTCACCGGATAACAACTAATACTAATTAACATCACTTTATTTTAAATATTTTAAAAGTAGTTGTTTTTATGAGAGTCTTGAATAGAAAATTTAGAATAGTAAATTACAATTGGTAGCGGCTAGGATTACGAATTCAGGGATTGTATCAATTACTATGAAAACAGCAGGCAAGTTACAAATCCTCGGTTTATGGCTTCAAAACCATAGAAACAGGGGTGTATTTGCTACCAATCTGTTAATAATGGTAATAACGAGCCAACTAGCCCCCGTTTTAATAGAAATCGCCAATATACTTACCCGTGGCAGCGAAAATAACGTACAACACTTATAGTGTATCTATTAGCGGTATGGGAATACGAAACTGGATACGCTAATCTAACTTTTTACATGCCAAAAAGACCTCGCGATACACTTTCACGAACCGCAACTCGAGACGGTGGGCCCTTTCCGCCACCACGACTTCGTTTATAAACACAGTAATATAGCATAGGTTAAAAGGGAAATGAGTAATACGAACCGCATTAAAAATCAGTGACACTATATTTAAAATGGTGGGAAATCGTCGTATATAATATGATTTTTACCTACAACGAGAAATTAAGGTTCATAAATTTAAAAACCTTGCTTCTTCACTTAAAAGGCAAAGGAAGGATGGGAGGGGGAAAGCGGGAAAGGAAAAAGGAGGGTAACGATTTAGTCAGCTGCGAGCGATAAAAAAGGAAAAAAAGGGATAAAGACTTAGTCGGCAGCAATAATAAGGGATTCAAAGATAAAGGTAGTAATTAATAATAGGCTTTGAAAACTAGGAGGGCTAGGGTTATGATGACGGCGGATAGCAGCGACGGTTCCCTTGTTGCACTTACGTTAACACGCCAAATAGTGCCGTTAAACCCTATTTTTACAGGGCATTTATTTTAAAAAAATATATTAGGATATAACATTGGTTAAATGACCAATCTATATGGATCATCCGCATAACCAATTCGAAACGAGTAATTTGAGAATACGAAAATCGAATGGTTAATTCAAATTTTACCTTAAAAATGAAAATATATCGTTAAAAGAAACAGAAGTTTCATCTAAATCGATAACGATAAATCATTCAATATCAATTTGAGAAACTCGTAACACCGTTAATTACTTTTATAATTACATTCCTATAAGGACTACCCACCAATTAGGATTATCAAACTTTCCGACTAACCATCCAAAACCTATAATACTACCGTTACCAATTATAATATTATCATGAACTAAACTAATGAAAAACTGAAACAAATTATATTATAACCACTATCACTACCCAAACTATTCATTAGGACCTTAAAGGAACTAAATTACAACTGAAATTACTATTGAAATATTAATTGAGACCTTTAACCAATTATACTATTACTATCGAATTGAAAATATAGGATATATCTAAAAAAGAAAAGAATCCTTTTAAAAATATAATTAAATATCCTTATAGTTAATGAGTAGTTACGTTGCAGGGTACAATCTTATAAAGTGTACAATAACATTTTACGCTACAGAGAATATTCTTGCAAAGTGAAAAAGAGCGTGCCATACCCTAGAAGGGGCGTTTTCAGAATTTATGGTACAGTTCCACGCTCCAAAAAGGGCATTGGTAAAGTGAATGGTATAGTGCCACGCTTCAAGTGAAAGCTTATAAGCTCTCACTCGAGGCGTGCACTCTACAGATGCCTTTTCTCACTTTGATCTAACTATCTACCATCAATATACTACCAATATTACGATTAATCTTCTACTTTTTATGTTCATGTGAATAGGCAAAAACATTTCCAACATCTGAACCTACTAATACCTTTGACGAGGCCCAAGATGCCATTGTAATATCAATAGCCTCAGAGTTACGTGGTGCACTATTTCCACTACCAAGCCTATTTTTTTGACAGAATCAACGATGGCTCTCTATTAAAAAGACTGGTATCGTCACCGAACCTTCAAATTCTACAGATAAGTCACCATTCTTTCATTTACTTCATGTGAAGGTAAGGCCTGGCCCTCCATTTGTTCCTTATAATGATGAGGTAATCAATTTTGAAACTTGATTAAAACCTAAACGAAAGGTTGTTAGAAATACCGGTAAATCTAAAGTATAGCATGAAATACAAGGTATTAAGTTTGAAAATCTTGTTGATAAAGAAGTAAATACAATAATCAAAAATGCTTTAGATTATTCCAATGGGGAAAATTGTATTGGTTATCAATCTACATAATAGAATATTAGTTGAAGTTTATGAACGCTTCAAGACCCCTTCCCAAACGCTTCAAATAGACCTAAATACGAGGCTGGAACAAAAATCGAAATTGAATACTAAGTTGATAAAGACCTTACCAACTTTATATCCATGAAAAAAGCCAAATTTTGAAATTCCCCTTTTTCATACTAAATATAAAAGGTTACTATTCAAGGTTAAATCATGGTTGTTGTGGGATTTCGAAAGTTAACCTTAATGAATATAAATTTATAACCAATAACAATAAAGGAATGTGTTATCAATAATAATTATATGGTTATCTCGAACGTCATCTTCGAAATTGAGATCAATATAGTGTTCACAAAAACGAGTCACTCATATTTGTTTGCTTACATAAACTATAGTCTAGCGAAGACTTCAAAAAAATGCGTACCTGTATTAGAACGTATCGAAAAATTACTTATTATATCACTTTCAACATTTCAGCTGTTATTATTTGCATTGAAGAACTATGAAGAGCCCCTTCGAAACTAATTTTCATATTCTAACGCATTGGACCGATCCATTGTTCAAAATCTCTTGAAAATCTTCGTTTCTTACACTCTTTATATTATTCCGTTTCCACCTTATTCGTAATTACTTTCGAAAATACAAGAATACGTCTCATGCCCTGAAGCTGTTAGGTTAAGGATATTGAGTATTCCATTCAGTTCTTGACGTGTCTTAAGACGAAATTTCCTATATGAACCGTTAGAATGCGAACAAATCAGTTAGTTCAAGAAGAACTATATTTCTAGCTCCTATAAATACTATTTGGTAAAGACCTCTTAGGTTTGTTATAGTCCAACTTATGAAGGTCGGCTAAGTAGGTGCCAAATGGTGTTAACAATTGAGGTACTATTGAATATTAGAGAAGGGTATAGTGGGTTTTTACATAGAACTTATGTGTACAGCCCGTTACATGCCTTTTAATGTGATGCCTGCAAATCGTACACTGATCGCATTCGGGTCGAGTGTTACACATGTACTTTTTGTTACGTGTATAGTTGTGCAACTTACAGATTTAATGGCTAATAGTTTAAGTTTACAAGATGCCCCTACTTTCATGATGAAAAGATATGTTGATATGTCGTGTACGAATCATGTTCAGGTTGATTGCGAATTGTGTTCAAGGCATATAACGTTATAGTTTAGTAATACGTATACTCTTGTTCCACCGATAGAAAATTCAAGTACGCATCATATTCGAGTCAGACGCGGATTAGGTGTGGAGCGTATAATATTATAAATTAGCTATATGATCACCAGTCTCAAACCATGTACAATACGTATAACATTATGAATTAGGTATTTACACGTTGGTTATGAATGGAGTATGATACGTATAACATTATAAATAAATTATAAACGTATCTTTATTTCGACTATTGTATATAGAAGCGTCTTTAACGTCGTTTGTATCCTTTTCTTTCCTCTTTTCTTCTTTCTTGACTCCGCGTTTTTAAACTTCAAATTCATTGATTTTGGGATAGCAGTCAAATGCAGTAAAGTTGATTGTACGTACTGAAAATTGACTTTAATTTGTGGGACTGCACTACAAGTGCATTGCAGTAGGTACACACTTCAAAATAGAGCACAGGCCAAAGCGTTTCGCTATACAAATTAGTTTGTAGACCGGCTAGCGGTTTTCCAAACTTAGAACTTATACATTAATCAACAATATTAACGAAGCACCAGTTACTTCAACCAGAGTAATTCGAATCGACTACGTTGCAACGATAAAGGCCTACCAACACTGATTAGTACTTATTAGGTTAAGCACAGATTGGCTAAATAAAATAAGAAGCTGCTTTCCGGTTGTTATAGTTTATTTGGGTAAGGTAAAGGAAAGGTTTTTACGAAAAGTTCCTATATGCTATATATTTATTCGCGGCTGCAAGTAGGGAAGACTTATAGGCTACGCAGTCGTTCGCGGCAGTTTATAACGAAGCGACGGTATCGCTACTCTAAAACACCAAGAAATCCTCATTGATCCTTTTTAAAGGCGTTAAGATTAACCGCCTAAAAGTCTTAAAGATCACCAAGTCGGCAAGTTGCTAAACAGCTAAGTCACTATTACTACGGGTAATACTACTGCAAACTTCAAAGCAAAAACGACTAAGTCCCATAACCTTTAACCTACACCAACTTTGACGACAAACCCACTAGCGACCACTCTACATCACTATTTTCCCCTCCTTACGTCAATTCAATCATCAAGATCGCTACTTCGAGCGAAAACATCAGGTCGCACCAAAAAAGACACGTCCCGCAACTTCACGTTGAATCGCCAAGTTAATACGCTCCCAAATTACCAAGTCTTCATACCCCCATATCGATAAGTCAACCATCAAGCCTTACAATATCCAAAACGTCACGATGGTTTTAAAACGCACTGGAATTGATGTCGTTACCCATCCCGTTAGAAATGAGGAAATTATTACCTTCGGCGTTATCTTCGAGAATTACTACGACGAAGAGCTCTAGTTTACCGATATTACTAAAGATTTTACCCCAAAATACTTTTCTAACGCAATCAGAAGCTTTATTTTTGACGTAAAACTTATCAAAATAGGCTGTAGATTTATAGCCATCAACATTTTTAAGGCTGGTTTCGCAACTAGAGTTTGAACATGTGGAAAACGGCGGATAGGTAATTAAGGGTAAAAGTAAAGCTTAAACTGTTTATCCGAGGAGTTAAACTTAATGCTAAGAAAAGGAAGGAAGGAAATTTGGCCAACCTACTTTATGAATACGTTACAGATAACAACTCTTAAAACCTTTAACTATAAGAAAATAGATTGATAACGAAAGTAACCCTTAACGCTTCAATATAAGTTCGTAAAGATCTGTCTAATCTTAAATAAATTCTTTCAACCCTATTATACGGAATTCTCAACGTGTTAGTATTATCAGACGTAAGGAATCAGTTGACCTATACCCTATAAACCCTTAAGTCCACTGGTCAATTAAGCAAGAATCTCGTTGGACCCCTTAATAACAAGAGAATTATTACCAAGTTCCCTGCGACGAAAATTTTTAAGCTCATTTCCCCTAAGCTTTTTAATACGTCTAGTTTTAGTAGCCAAATTAAGGAAAGACAGGATTTATGCGCAAGTCTACTCTGAGTACGACTACTAGCTTTTCCCCTCCAAATTTAATTAGAGATAACTATCTTGCCTACTAATACTAATAACCTCAGTTTTCCCTTAGATAAGAAATATAAAAGGGTTTTACGACCAGTACATTTCCTTTCTCCTTCGATGCGTTCCTATGATGGATATAAATTGTATAGTAATTACCACGTTTGTCATAATCTCAAAAGCAAATGAAATGTATAACGGTAAGCTATAAAATCTCTTCGGCATAATGTTACGCTTATTTTTTAACATCTGCCGCTAAATAAGGGTCAAATTACCAGGTTTTCCTTTATTATTTCTTAATATTCTCACCCTCTAAGCCGAGGATTAATACTTTCGGTACCTGATGAATCATTCTTCCTACCGTAAAATCTATTATAGCCTAAATAGCTATTTCGAACACGTAGTTCATTTTTCCTAATACTACACCAACCGAAATATAATCAAATAACTCTATATATCAAATCACAAAAGAAAATCGAAAAGTTAAATGGATTTTTTTAATTCAATCTTTAACAAGCTAATACTTTACCAACAAGTCATAAGAAACGAAGTAACTGGCAAAGATACTTTATGTTAACAGGTCTAGTAAACCGTTACGGGCTTTAAAGAGTTTAAATATGCCTTTCAATGCCTCGATACCATTCCCGAAAGTTTTCTTTTAGCTAATTACGTTCCTTATTAGCATACTGTAATTATTCAAGTTTCTAACTTATTTAATATAGATCCTTAAGCTCCGGAATTTAGTAACGAGGAAAACAAACCCTCTAATTCTTATTAAATTAATCGACGGTACGGAGAGCTCAGTTAATACGGTTAATAAAAGGTCTGGACCTTTACCTACGGAAAAGGGTACTCTTCTTCGTTAAGATCTTTAAGCCAGATAATTTTTTTTATTTCAAACGTAAAGAAATGATGAATTCACGGTAAGTAAGGGTACTGGTTAACACGTTACATTACCGACCAACATAAAGTAAAGTAAGTAAGTAGTATATTTTACGTAATTTCCCTTTACTTGTAACTAGGATTACATCGAGTAAATTACATAGTTTAAAAGAAGTAACGATAAACAGAAGGAAAAGAAGCTAAAGGCTATCGGCCGGTATGAAAATATTAGCACCAAACTAACCAGGAAGTAACGTAACAACTAGACGATTACACGTTTTTATACCACCTAATAGGTAAAGACCCTTATCGTTAATATAACGAAAACCACCCTGGCCTTATATACCTCTTTACCATTTAAAACCGTTACGCGAAATAAGTTGTTTAGGGGATTATGTCGGATATAGGGGCGGTAAGACACTTAATAGAAGGCTATTAGTAATATATAGCATTATGAAGGTATACTAATATTGTTACGAAACTTATCTACACGGATGCTGGCAAGGCTAAGGTTGGCTTTGGTCTTGGAAAATAGATATCTTTATTAAGATCGACGACGATTAAGACTATTGTGAACCTTATCATTTTCTACATTTTGGAATCTCTTACTTTTTTCTTCCTTTACCTAGGAGACATAAAAAACCTCGACGTTAATGTTAATATTTAAACGAAATAATTAATATAAGTTAATGCCAATAAAAAGTGATTACTTAACTGTGAATGAAGATAACTTTAGTTTTACATTTAATGGATAAAATTAGTCATGTTAAACCTAACGAAAGTTTAACCTGATAAATTAAGTCGTAGGTTTATTCACCTGGTAAGTAACAGGCTTTATAAGGTTTTAAAACAACTGGTTACAAAATTGTAGACTTATTAACGCTAAAAGTAATCAAAAGTTTTCGAGATTACTACTCAATATATTTTTAAACCACTTCAAGGTTTAAATATACGTTCAAAAAAACTGAAACTTTAATTGGGAAGTTTTCATGAACGTATTTTATTTAAACAGTAAGTTAGTATTACATGTTATAAACTCCGCTACGGCGTTATACGACGCCAAATTCTCTAAAGACAACATGGTAAAAGAAATATAAAAGGTACTATATACTTTATAAATTAATACGTACCATAGGTTACTAAACGTATTAATTTACGATATCGGCATCAGTTTCAATACGATCAAGTTTTAAGTTAATGTAAAGTTAACGGGAATTTAATAAAAACAAGTCTCTGTTAAATTTAATTAAGGTATTGGTAAGGTCGAAAGGGAATACGCCCTTTTTCTAAGGGTTTACGATATCTTTATACTTGAAATTGATAACTTTATAAGCCAAAAGATACGGCTTTAAATAGCGGTAAAAATTTTTTAATTATATTGTTGGCCCCAAAGTCCTTATATTCACTTCATTGGTATTTGTGGCATATCTACGTATAACAACTAAGTTGCCACCTTCGTCAAATACTCAGAAACGTGTTACGGTATATAGCAAAGCCTTAAAAAAACTAAGAAAGGAATCGGTATGCCATTAGGTTAACAATACTTTTAACCCCCAAAACGGATCTTTAATAACAAATGTACTATTAATCCCCCTTAAAAGGAAAGTCTTCATATAACGCGAGCGAGGTAAATAGAATAAGTCGTATAAAATTGAAAATATTACTAACTTAAACGTGATAATTGAAATTGCTAACGACCCCGTAACTTTCCGAATTATATAGGTTAAGCCGTACCAAAGACCCCTCGGACCCCTTAAGTTTAATAAAGATATTAACATCGATAACCTCTGAGCCAAGCGAATAAATTAATACAACCCTTCGAAGCTAATTATTCAAAAGCCAATAAAACGTTGATAGCGTGGATAATTAACCAACAAAAAGATATATACTAAAGAGGAAGACATTGATAAGAACTATTAACCCTAAAAGGCGTATATAACGGCGTAGATATTTTAAGAGAAAAAATATGACGAAAAACCTGACCTTAAGCTATGTGCCAAAAAGCATTATTTATAAACCAGGTAAACCCTTTAAAAATAACTAAGTGGAAATTAACGGCCTTTTATTACAGAAGGTAACATATTTTGTACCGTTAACGTAATTTCAAGGCTAAAACGTTACTATCTTTAAGTCGAAGGTAGTTTATAAGTTTAAGGATAAAATTCTTAACCGGCCGTACGGAAAGTTACGGCCAATAGCTCAAGGATAAGATAATAAAGGTAAGTATTAAAACCTTATTTAATCGCTTATGATCTAAAAAATAACTAAGGTTTAATCATCGTTATTGCTACTAATTTAACTACTAGTATAAAAGGTTAGTTTACACTCTATAGCCGGGATATTACGTAAATATATAAGTAGTTTGTCACCTATCTTTCACGTATTATACTGTTAAAACTGTCAAAAGAAATAAGGGATAATTTTTCGGCTAATGAGATAATGCGTTGTATCAAGCTTTTATACGGATTGACCGAGGTAAACGTCCACTAATTCTTAACGTACCAGGTGTATTTTAAAAATAGGCTCGATATAAAAACTTTAACTTTTAACCCGTATTTATTAATTATAAAGGATAAAGAATATGGTATCGTGGGTATATAAACGGAAAATAACTATTTCCTCAGCGATATTGAATTTGTAACGACGAAATATCGTCTTATCGAAACCTTAGAACTTTAAAAGTATAAGCCTACCGAAACATTATCCGAAGGCATACAACTTGACTTTGATAAAATATTAATCCGAATTTATAGTATTAAGGCTGAAAACGGCACTTATATTAGCCTACATTAAAATAGGTAAGCTATAAGTCTGATGATTATCGATAAAACTTACAAGGTAAAACTATAAAGATATATAAAAAAAGGATCCATACGGCCTGTATAGCCACGTTATATTAACCAAAAGTATAAAAACTATAAAACAAATACTTTAATAAGTTAAATAAGGAGATTTAATAACAAATGGATAATATGAAACGAGAAATCAACATAATTTTCGTAAATTTGACCAAGGCGAAACTAATAATCTTCGCTCACAGGTTATTTACAAATAATACGAACCTTACAACCTAAATCGGATTTCTACAAATATTCGTTAACTATAATAGATTGAAAGGGGTATATACAATTACTGGAACCCTGATATACTTGATATTTGTCAAATTTAAACTCGTAACCCGAAGTATATTAACCTCGAAAGTCTACAGTAGAATAGCAAGTTTTTATATTAGTATGGTAATTAAAGACATATTAAGGATTATTATCAAATAGCTAGGATTGCTACAGATACCTGTGGTAGTCTATACCGACCCCCTGAGCCTTTACGAATGCCTATTAAAGCTTGGTACAAGCAATGAAAAACACCTAATAATAAACGTAATAGCTTTAAGGAAAGAATATGAAACTTGGGAAATCGATGAATTCTGATGAATTAACGGCAAAGATAACCTTACCAATACCATATTTAAGGCTACTCCTAATAGCGCCCTGAAAATGTTTGTGAATAGTAATACGTTAATTATACAAATCGAGGGATACGTGAACCGCTTGGCATGTAAAGTGAAGGAACAGGGTTAACCTGTTAAACTGGAAGACCGCTAGAGCAATGGTGACAATAATAGCGATGGCAGTAATTTAAACTATTAGAAAAAGGTACATAAGTGGTAACGTACCTGATTTGCATATATTTGTGGAGAAAGATCTGTGTATGGGAATTGAAGAACGAAGGTCTCGGAGGGGTGAGGTAAAAGGGCCACGAAGGGCCATAATTGATGCCAATTTCAGTATAGATTAATCGGAATTGACAGGGGTCTGGCTTATGGATCAAGGAGGGATTTCGGAGGTTGCCACAAATTGATGGCAAGCCATGCTAGCGTGCAGACACAAAACAAAAAGCCGCCAGTGTTGAAATAGCAGTCAAATGCAGTATAGTCAAGTCAACCTTACTATAAGTAAAGTTGATTGTACGTACTACAAATTGACTGTAGTTTGTGGGACTACACTGCAAGTGCAGTGCAGTAGGTGCCCATTTTAAAGTAGAGCACAAGCCAAAGCGTTTGACCATACAAATTAGTGTGCAGACCGGCTAGCGGTCTGCCAAACTTAGAACTTACACATCAATAAACAATATCAACGTAGCACCAGTTACTTCGACCCCAGTGATTCGAATCGACTACGTTATAACGATAAATGCCTACCAACAATTGCGTTTTCTTTTAGCAACATAATTTTCCTTAACCTTTATCCTGCGTGCCTTTCATTCATGAAATGTTACAATTTATCCGATTTTTTAATTAACTAACGTTAGTTAGGCTACCGCCGATATGTTTAGTAGTATTAATTAACTTTTTCGTAAAGTAGGTTATCTATTCTTTTAACCCATTTACCATTAATTAGTCTATAGGTTTTCCGAGTTATAGGTGATTTTTAGGTCTTATTAGATAGTAATAATGAGAAGAAGCGCTCCCCAGCGTAGGCGCAAGATGCTTTTACCTTTTGTGTCAACCAGCTGTTGAATTTGGGCGTATATTTATTATGTGTATGTGTGTATCGCGCGTAGAATTTACACGCTTATCGGAAAGCGTAAAGTAAGGTAAATTAAAAGTTGTTTTTATAGTTGCAACAAGGTGTGTGTATATATTGACCCCTTCATAGTACGTTTAGAAGACGTATTTGATAGTGTTTTCCCTTAGGCTTGCACAACCTGTTACATTAGTTCATTGCCGTTTTTAAAGGTCAGTGATTGTATATTCTTTTCAGATTATAAACGCAATAGGGATATTACAGACCGTTAGTTTATTTTCATTGGTATATTATTGAATTTGATAAATGAATTCTCTTATTAGTACAATATCTCCTAATTTTAATGGGTTTTTACAATCGCGGTTATTTAGAGAGAAAATTTTCAATTTATACGTTCCTGTTTCGCCTTTTCTATATGTTTTCGTTATTTTTTACTTTGTCGTCCCTTTTCCCCACCGCTCGCTTTGATACTCCCCTTTATAATCTATTTTTAACTCGGAACATATTAGTTCTTATCGCTGCTAGTTCCTGTCGAAGGCCTATTGATAACTCTATTTAAGGCGGTTAGGGCAATATTGTGGCGTAAAACCTCCCACATATTTCTAATATTAACTACAATTTGTAAAACGTAACAAACAACATATAAAATTGAAGCTTAAAAACTTTTTTTATCTATTTGGCTTTCATTGATTAACCTTATATCAAAACTATTTCACTGAGTTAATTTTAAACATGTAGATAATAGAGTTAATATTGAGCGCTTAACGCAGGTATTGTAAAGGTACTAAACCAGCGCTGTTGTTTAAGGCGGTTGGATACTATCTATAATTATGACGAGACTGAGCCAGAGCTGTTGCTTAAGGCGTTCAGATACTGTCTATAATCCTCGGTGAAGAAGGAAGGACAAACCTCTATAAAAGAGCGGATACGAAGCTATAGAAAAGGGGGTAACTTGGTTATGTAACGGGTCAAGGTATGTTTTCAAGCAACTTAGACGCATTATAGGAGTATGGAAATTACCAGAGCTAAATCTATAGTAATTATATCCCATATATTAGTTCATAATATTACTCTTCCATTTACCCTAGAGTTTTATAAAATATGGTAAAAAGTGTTGGAGGACCGTACACGGTAGTAGAAGATGTTTCCTTGCTGTAGACTATTGTAGAAGACGTGTGGCAACCGTTTTGAAGTGGTTTGGATCGTTGTAGCATCTTGTGGAAGATTTTAGCCGTCAAACGATTTAGTACTACGTGGAAAGGGTTTCTATTAGCTTTCCGGTTGAAATTTTGATAAATAATCACAGTAGGCCTTCTTTGAAGAATAAAACCTTTGTTTATAATAATTCGAATCTCCTACGGTAATTGTAATATATATTTTCCTTGTTATATATTCATATTTCAAAAGCTGTTGGTTAAAGTTTCTTTTGTTGTTGTGGACGATTTAGATGAGAGGAGAAACCCGAGTTTATTTGTCAAGGTCGAATTAGTCTTAATACACGTGGGTATAGTTTTTAAGTTGCTTAATTTCTATTTATAAAAATGTAGTTCCCGGCAGTATTCCCCATTAAGATGTACACAAGTGATACTAAGGAGTAAACATTCTTTTAATATGCATATAAAATGGAACATTACCAGCGTAGGTTTTTTCTTTTAAGATATTGAAGGTAAGTATAAGGTAGGGTAATATCTGGGAAGATGTTAACGAGAAGTTAGATATTTATGTTAGATATCGTTTATACGCTGTTAGCGTTACCAGCAGGAGCTCTGGTTTCACTTATATTCCCTCAGATTTAAGTCCTAATATAAAGGTAGTTGCTGAAAACTTTTTCAAAACCTGCCTGGGATTTGACGCCTAAAACCGAAGTAAGTTGTTTGTTTGAAAGCCGTTTTCCAAATCTTAATAAACAGTCAATTAGATTCAAAACTTAGGTAATTACAGAAAAGAAGGTAATAAGGTTACATTGCGTTATTTAGAATAAGGTAGACACTCATAACGGTGTCAGTTAGGTTCTATTTACTCCAGTTTTTCAAAAAGCCTTCGTGTTGTATGGCTTGTTAAAGAGAAGTTGAGTTTAGAAGTAAACAAAATAACTTGATAATAAACGTGAGCATCGCGGTTAACGAATTGGTATGAAGCTTATTTCAAAGCAATCAAGTAGTTGATGGAAGTTATCGAGTATACGAATAGTAAATTAGGCAAGTTGATTGATATAAATAAAAAAAATTAGCTGTTAACACACTAAAAGATAATTTGGATAACGACTAATATAAGGATATATATAAATAATTATAGTTATAATTTTAATAGTAGTGAAAACTATACATATTTGGTAGTTATGTAGTAACAGTTTTTAAATTGCGTGGTAATATAATATGAAATTAAATTTAGCTCGTGAATGGACTAGTCGAAAAAGCCCGTCGTTATATTCAACAAAGTCAAAAAGGGATTCCAAGAAATTGAAGGTCGCGGTATTTAAAAAGCTTAAAGCGGTTTCCAAATCTGGTATATATAACTAACTCCTTATACTAAAACCAGGCGTCTTGTAGAGTCGTGAATGAGGGGGTAGCTTATTTAAAGTTTATTTCGAGTTCACAAAATACTTTTAAAGTGGTATTTAAATCCAGTCTCATTATTTCTATCAATAACATTGATAATAGATAATTAATAATTGTAAACCTATTGGTTTAGAAGCGGGTTCGCAGAGACTCGAATAAATTAGGTTACTGAAAATCGTGGGTATTTCTCTTTCAAAATTTGAAATTCGATAGCGTAAAAATCGATAATACATATAATATAATGTTGACTATAAAGTACAATTAGTTATTTTTAGAGTTTATTGAGTCTGTATTTTTCTTTAAAAAAAAGAAGAAAAAAAAAAACTAAAAGCTTTTACCGAATCAAAACCTTTTAAAGCGAAACTATTACTTTTTACCAGATTTTTCTTACACAGAGTTAGTAACATTACAAATACATTGGACAAAATCCTTAACCCTTAAACGCAAATTTGTGGCTAAAACAAGTAAATGTGGAACGGGTTGTATCAAGTCGATATAATAGTTGTATGGTATAAAAAAGAATCAATACTGATAATAATAATATTCTTATTATTTAACGCCAATGACTAACAGGATGAAAAAACGATTTTAATCGAATTGAATGAAAATAATAAAAACCATAGGTATATTAAAACCTTTAAATTTATACGCTTGGTTATCGTTTTGTTTTAAGGATGAATATTGTATTTAGGCGTTTATTCTATCCCATTAAGTTATGAAAGTATTTTCAATACATACTCTCTCAATTCGAGTTTTGAGTATTGAAAAAATCGTAAAAAACACCATAAAATCGTAAATGGTAACTTGAAGATTACTTGAGGTAGGCGACAGTATTTATAATATATAATGCATTTAAAACAATTGCTTCATTTTCAACGATTTGGAATGATTAAAAGGTAACGTAAATTATCAGTTCTACAGAAACGAAAATGTATCATAAAGTCGATAAAAACCTATTCCAAAGTCGTTCGTGAACGGGTAAGGGTTTAAAAAAAAAATTCTACGATATCTCAAATAAATAGTATGTTTTCTATTAGTAAAGTCTCTGCCTATTCACGTGAATGTCAAGAGATAGAAAAATAATTGTAAGATTGGTAGTATTGATGATAGATAGTTATATGGGAGAAAAGGCATCCGGAGAGTGCACGCCTCAGGTGTGTGCTTATAAGCTTCCATCCAGAGCGTGGCACTCTACCATGCACTCTGTCAAGGTCCCTTCTGGGGTTTCACATTCCATTATACAATGTGCAAGAGTGTAACTTGCAGCGTGATAAGTTATCGTGTACTTTGAAAAAGTGTATCTTTCAGCGTAGCATGTAACCATTTATTCTACAAGAGTGTACCCTATAGAACTAACTATAAGGATATATAATCATATTTATACAGAATGTTTTTCCCTTTTAAACGCGTTCTTTATCTTTAATACAATTTTAATAATATAATTCGTTCGAGCCTTTAATTAGTCGTTCAATAGTATTCATACATTGTATCTAAACTTTTAATCAATCCTTTAGTAATGTTAATGCCATTTGTTAGAGTTCCCAGTTCGTCGTTTAATCGTAATAGTAATAGTAGTGTAATCTATTCAAGTCTTTAGTTAGTTTATGGAATTGGTAGCGGTAGTTTTATAGGTTTTAGATGTTTAGTTGGAGAAGTTGTTAATCCTTATAGTGGTGTACTTGTAAAAGTAATTGTATGTATTACATGTTTTTGGAGTTAGCATAAAAAGATGTATAGTTATCAATCTAGGCAAAATTTCTTTCCTTTTGTTTTAACGTGTTGCTACCCCTAAGGTAAACCTTGAATTAACTATTCGGTGTTCATATACATATATTACTCGTCCCCAATCAGCCATTCGAACCTATTTTTTGGGTTGATTACTTAACTAATACTATATACTATCCTCTTTGTAAACAAATACCCCATAAAATAAGATTTAATGGCGCCGTTTGATGCGTTAGTGCAAACGCGACGAGGCCGTCGCCGCCGCTGCCAACCGCCCGCCTAACTTCATCCCTCCTAACTTTAGGAGTACTTTTTTAATCCCGGCCTTTATCTTTCTATTCTCCATCGCCACTACCAAAGCCAATACCTACTTTCCTTTTTTCCCATCGCCCGACGCCGACTAAACCTCTACCCTCTCTTTTCCTCCCTCTTTTCCCCCCCTCTCCTTCTTTCCTTACCTTTTAAGGAATGGAATGAAAGGATCCCAAGGTTATTAACCTTACTATTTAGCTGTAGGTAAGAATCCTATTACCTATAACTATTTCCTGTCGTCGCAAACGTAATATCGCTGAGGTATAACGTGATTTATATTACTTATCACCCCTTTAACTTGTATTATACTAATATTTTTATAGACGACGCCGAAGCGGCAGAGCGAACCCGCCGTTCCGAATTTCGGTTCGTGAGGGTACGTCTCGAGACCTCTTTATTGCGTAAAGCGCTAAAACGGTGCAACTGGATTCGTGTATCTGAGCTGTTAATAAACGAGCCTTATGTGTCATACGTTACGTCCATCTCCACTAGTAATTTTATTAACGATTGCTATTAAAACAATAGTTATTCGGCCCGTTAATAATATTACAAATGGGTTGATAACGGATATTCCCCCGTTTCAATGGTTTTAAGGCTGTAAGTCGAAACCCTGTTACATGCCCGTTATTTCTACGGATAATAAACTACTTTTTTAATTCGGAATTCTAACCGTAATCAATTATTATCTACTTTTCTAATTCCTTATTCTAAGCTTCCTAAAGGAATACTCACTTTCACAATCCCCAAAATAAACCTTGGTTAATTATTATTAAATGTTAGTGGCCTAAACAAACGGCAACAGTTATTACCATTTAGCGGGCAAGTTATCGTATATAGTATATATGCGAATTCGAAAATGTTATCGAGCGTTATCATAAGGAGAATAAATTCCCACAGCGCTCCTTGCTTAATATAAAGAGACTGAGGCTGGAGTTGTCGCTCGAAGCGGTCGGATTCTGTCTAAAATTCTCGATGAAGAGAGAAAAGAGAAGTCTCTGCTAGGGAGCTACTATAAAGCTAAGATGGTGCAACCTTATGATCACATGTCGTGTGGAAGCGTGTCCCTATACGGCTTCCTCCCTACTCCAAAGCATCACAAGGGCGTGTAGAACTACCAGGGTTGGATCTCTGGTAATACTAGCCAGGAACTAGCCTGTAACATCACCCCTAAAGATACCCCCCTCCCCCCCCTTTTTTTTGCGTAGTGTGGAAAGTACGAAAGAAGTAAATGCACCTTTTAAAACGTCTTAGTATTACGTGAAATGTGCGAGGCCATGTTAGGCCAGAGCGTTACATAAAACGTGTTTTAGCGCTTCCCTTGTAAATAATCACTAAACTCCAATTCTATAAAAACAAAAGTTTTGCTCTTTCTTTAACATTTAACCTTTAATTTTTCATGTAGTATTAAGTTTCATAGCCTTTTTTGATATTATTATTAGTCCTTTTTCCTCTAGTATAGTATTAGTATTTCAACCCCTTTCACTTAATATAACAAGTTTTATTTTACGGTAGCCTTATAATTTATATTATAAATTCCCAACTCGCTGTTAAGGTCGACAAGGCCATTAGAAATATAGGTCGTTTACTTTAAAGCCGTTCAATCCCTGTTAACGAGCTTAAAGTTCCCTATCTTATGGCTTATTGACATGTATCCCAATAGAATACGAAAGCAAACGTGTTTCGAGTACGTTTATAGGATAGCATATAACCCGAAAATATTACATTGAAAACTAAGGGTAAGTGATCTAAATAACCGAAAAAAAGCTGTTAGTAAACGGTTAAATATTGTTATTTAGTATAGTCTTTACTAAGTCGAGTCTATAAGCCGTAGCTTTAGCTATTCCTGTACGCCTTTAGATTTAAATCCTGATATAAACAAAGTGGTGGAGGAGCTATCCAAGGCATGTTTGGCTTTTAATTTTCAGGACCGGAGTAAATTAAGGCTTTTGTAAGTCGCTTTATAGATACTAACAAACGGTTTAAAAGCGTGTAAACTTAGGTCGTCGTTGCGAAAAAGGCTATAAGGGTACGTCATATTACATAACGGAAAGTAGATAGCTGGAGCAGGGAGGGTCCTATCCCCACCACCCTTGTATACTACAGTAGCCTACGGGCTATACAATTGAGAAATAAAAAACGTAATACTTAAGTAAGTTTTTCGTAATAAGGTGAGAACGTGGAAAATGCGGCTAACAAACGGTTAAAGAGTGTTATTAAAGGTGATCAAAAGTTTATAGAAGTTTCGGAACGTATTAATGCTAAGTTAGGTCGTATAAATACCAAATGAAATAAGCTAGTCGAGATAGATAAAACGATATTAGGTAAGGATTTAGATTAGGAGTTCGAGGATATATTTAAGTAAGCTTTCCCGTCGTCATTGCGTTTTCCATTTTTATTATTACTAATACTCTAGTTTATTATACGTTCGTTAACGGCTTATACGCCATGTTAGTTTTTAAAATAAAGTGTAAATATTAGGCTCGTTTACAGGCTAGATGCAATGGCCCGTCGTTATATTTAGTTTATCCGTAATACGATTCGAAGGTGTCAAGTATTACGGTATTGAAAAAGCTTCGAAACAGATTTTACGTTAGGTATATATAATCTACCTATTTAACTAAAACCTGCCGTTTCAGTAGATTATAAAGTTGACTACGTCCGAATGATAGTTTGTTATAGGCCCGTAATATATTTTAATGTAGTATATCTATTTCTCCTCGCCATCGTCGCCGTTAACATTAATGACTTACGGTTAGAAATCACGAGTTTATTAACTTCAAAGCGAATTTAAAGCGGTTCGTACGAGATAATTTACGTGAAATCGGGGATGTTTTCCGTCCTATACGTTAAGATTAAAAATAAAAAAGTTGATCATACGCGTTATTCGATATTTATCGTAAAGATGATTTAACTTCTTTGGAAAATTCGTTTAACTTATAGTTTTTAGAAAAGGTTAATCGTCGGTTTCAACCTGAAAACGTTTTAAAAGAAAACGCCGCTTATTAGCGGCTTCTTCTATACTCCATGACGTAGTCTCTATTACGGCTTATACGAAGTTTATGGCTATGCGAATACGTAAAATATTTTTTTTAGTCCTTATGCGTAGGGTCGTAACCGAAACAAAAAAAAAACGTTTTATCAGTTATATAGGATCGACGTGGTAACCGTAGGTTATAAAAACAGACTAATGCTAATAGCAGTCGTATATTTATTATTAAACAATAGTTAATAACTGGAGAAAAAATGGCTTTAATAGAATTGTATATAAATAACGAAACAACGTTAATACATTAACAATTTTTAATTTACGCATTCGGTTATACAGTTGATTTCGGGGTAAAAGGTAGTGCTTAAACGTTATTTCACCTTGGAGAAGTCGTAAAGTCGTTTTTAAACCCCACCGGTCTAATTTAAACTATGGTCGCTAATAAACGTATGAAGAAATCCATAAAATCGCTAATAACAGCTTAAAAACCGTTTTGTATAAGCTTTAGCATTTGTAATAACTATAAATTTGAAGGTAATGGCTTTACTTAAACAGTCAGTAATAACTATAAGATAACGTAAGTCGTTAATACGTTTCCAAAGTAAATTAATTATAAAGTCGATTAAAATCTCGTTTTAAAGTTGTTTGAAAACCTGAAAAGGTTTGAAAAATCCCTTCAGACGGTTTTTCCAATACGTTGTACGCTTACAAATGTCGAAGTTTCAGTAAAAATGGCGGATCGTACGATATAAATCGGGTTGAAAATACGTTTTGAAAAAATGATAATAATATCGTTACAATCTAATTAACAATTAAAAAGTAAATTATAAGTAGTTTAAATTAACGAGGTAGTAAACGGCTTGTAAATAAGTACCTAAATATGGTCGCGAGACCGTAAAGCCTTATCGTCGTTTACTAAATATTCCGAAATCGAAACCTTTAATGTACGATCGTCATCGGTACGGATATCTGTTAGGAAGTATCAGTCGCCTATACGTATTATGCGTATTAGTTGGCGCTAGAGAATATTAGGTATAATAACGACGTTTTCACAACTTTAAAAGTCGAAGTTGTTAAAAAGTTAATAGCCTTCCAGAATAAACTTGCAGGCAACGGTTAACCGAAAAAAACTTATACGTGAAATTGGCTCGGAAGCAGACTATTCGAAACGTAAAAATTAAAGTTTTCGATATAAAAGACGTAAACCGAAAAGACCTTAAGGAATATCTTAATTTCGTTGTAATAACGTATCGGCCACGTATAATCTGCCGCTTAATTGTAAAAAAATCGAAACAAAAATTGTAAAAGGCGTTTAAACTAACGAATTTATCATTTAGAAAATCTTCTTATAGTTATAAAGTACTTTGAATTTTTATCATATATTAAAATTGTACACGGGCGTGCAGTACCCCGAAGCTTCGTATTCTATACTTTTAAGTAACTTATAACCCCGAGTAACTCCTTATCAAAAATTTCGTACCAATATTCGGTGGGAGACAAACAACGAGGGTAATAAGTTACTAGGCGTAGGTTACCGTAGTCATCGCGTTGAAAAAACAACCTCCTACAGCTTAATTAAAACAATCGACTTTTAAAAAGATGTCGTAACTAGGGTCATATTAGGTGAATATAGGTTCGGAAAAAAAAGTTAAACTTAAGCCGTTCGAAAGTAACTTCTTCCTCAGACTCCTAACGAAATAAGGTATCCTTACATTTTAGCCAAAATAATAGTTTAATAATCTTCAAATAATCCTTGATACAATATCGGTAAAATTCGCGAATTTAAAAAACCTTTGTATTTTTAAAACCGATGTAAAAGCTGCTTCTTTCCGGATAACATGTAGCTATTTTATGTTTATACTTACGTTGATACCAGCCTCGATAACTAATCCCAGGTACTTAGTCTCTTAAAAGCCCAATTCGTATTTCGAAATATTTAGATTGAATTTAGCGACGCTTAAAACTATAAAGATTTATTTGACTTTAGTTATATAACTATTAAAGATGTCGTTAAAATAAACAAAAACATTGTTAAGGTAAGTAAAGTAGAAAATATAGAGGAAAAGGAATAACGAATTGTTAATATACTGTTGAAAGGAAACGTGGGCGTTAAATAAATCGAAAAAAGTAATAAGTTATTCGAAAATTCCGAAACGTATACAAAATACAATCTTTTATTAGTTTTTCAACTTAATACAAAGCTTATACAAAGCGGTATTAATATCCAGCTTAGTAAATTACTTAGCTTGTAATATATTTTGGAATGGTTTTTAATAAGAAAAAGCAGGTAACGATTCTCTTTTGAAATAGTATTAAGCCGGCGGTAGTTAATATAAAAACGTAACCTAACTTTGGGATTTTTAATAAAAAGTACGAAGGTACCTATTAAAAATCTACTTATTTAAATATAATTTTAATTAAGTCGTTCGGTTAACGTCTAACGTAATACAAAGTGTTTATTTACGAGATATATCGTATTAAAAACCATATGGAATTTACAAAGGTTAATTTTAGTTATCCATATGAAAAACTATTTTTCAATTCGTTTGGAAGAGGTAAGGGGGTACTTTATCGTTAAGGGCTTTATCGAATAATGGGGTGAATTCCTTAAGGTTAGTAGGAAGTTTGTGGTAAACGGAAACTAACGGTACCGGGGCGAGTGTTTTAATAATATTTTAGAAGGATACGGCAGCGAACCGCGTAGTAACGGTTCGATCCTCACGGGCCTTTCGCTAAATAACGTAAAATATGGCGGCGCCGACCCTTTTCAGCGCTTTTTAAACGGGCGCGAATTCCAGCTCCCAAATACGATAGTTACCGGCCTTTTTTAAAAGTAACATATATTTCGAGGCTTCGTAAGTAACCTATTGGTAGTTTATAAAAGGTTTACATAAAATCACGTTATATTATAAAGAAAGAACGATATAAGTTTATATTCAGTAACGGTATTTATTCATGTCGATATCCAAAAAGGTTATAAAAAATATGTCGTCAGGAAAAACCGGGTATGTGGTATATAATTTCGCTAAGTCGTCACAATGGAATAAGAAATCGCAGTAACTTTAAACAGTCAACAAATGATTTATTCGTAACGTTATAACATTTACCACCTATAACAATTAAATCGTAAATGAAACGAATAAAATTACAAAGTAAATTTACTATAAATAAAAGGCTATTTAAAAGCTGGATTAAAGTTTTCGAGTCGAATTAAAGTCTTATTACCTCTTATACGAGACTATGTATAAAAGTTACGCTTTTCCCTTTTTAAAGTCGGTAAGACCTTTGGCTAAAATAAAATAAATTCTTATAACGACTTTAACGTTAAAGCTGCTTGGGTGTTATGAAGGATCCGACGGGTAGGTGAAAATTCTATAGTTATCTGCGCCGTAATATGAATATAGCCTAAAGTTCTTATGACGGGAAAGTTCCGAGTGGTTAACCTAAACGATGCGCCGCTGAAAAGCGGCTCGAAAAGTATTTACAATAATTATAATAACATCGCCTTAACTATCCCGAACGGATGCGTCGCCACTATTATTCTTACTACGTAAGGCGCCACTAATAATAATAATACTAATGTCGTCGTAATGAATACAGAGATTATAAAGGCGTCCGTCGATAAGTTAAACGCGAATAACGTATTATTTGTAATTTACGGGTATATCTAGAGGAAGTAACGTGTTAACTAGTATATTATTAATAGTTCCCTTTAACATAGCGAACTTAACGCCGAATTTCCAGGCTATGTCGCTAGCTTTTACAAGTAAGGCTTTTCAAACGTTAAAAAAACGTAAAATCGTTTACGAACTACTTATTTTATACTCGTAAGCCGAGCGATAGTTGCTTTAACCGCGTTAAGGTCGTAATAATAGGCGCAGAACATAGCTATAAAGGAGTTAATGTAATTAGTACTTTCATTTCCTCCGCAGGAATAAAAACTTTTTATAACATTTTTACGGGGCCTTTTAACTATTGAAAATTAACATAAAAGTAATCTTTTTAATACCGATAAATTTACGGAACCTATATAATTTACGTACTATATTAGCGTTTTGTACTGGAAATCGTAACTGAATATTGGAAACTTAACCGGTTAGTTAAAAGGTTTACGTTTAGATCGTTAATACTTATTTAGAAGTGATGCCAGTATCGTAGTCGAAGTTAAAAAAATCCAAATTTTCGTTATTTGAAAAGTTGACGCGGGTTCCGGTAAAAATCAATATAATAACAACGTCATTTGTAGCGTACGTAAGGGAAATCTCTTAAAGGGAAAGTTATCCCGAAAACGTAGGTGTACCGGCAACTTCGAGCTATCCGATTATATTATTTAACGCATTTATTTTGTCGGTGTTTTGTTATTTTAATTATAAACCGTGCTTTCGAACGGTTTCATCGCGCTCGATAAGTTTGTTGGTAAAACGTCCGTATTAAGCCGTGAAGTAATTATATTAAATTGTTAAGGATCTTTAAAGATATTCTCTACCACGAGCGTCGAGTAACTGCTCTAGAACCTAAGTGATTAAATTTGATAAGTTAAAATTAATAACATAGCATTAAATTATAACTATGAATAAATGATGAAGATACCTTTAGGAAGAAATCGAAATTTATATGTAAAGGGATTAAGGTCGGAGCTGTCGTTTAAGGTAGTCTGATTTTGTTTATAAAACTTTATAAAGAGAAAAAGGAGAGGTACTTATTAGGGAGCTGCTATGGAGCTAAAATGGTGCAACTCCCTAGTCATGTAACGTGTGGAAATGTGTCCCTATATAGCTTCCTCCATGATCCAGAGTATCGCAAGAGCGTGTAGAACTACCAGGTTTAGATCTCTGGTAATACTAGCCAGACACTAGCTTGTAACATTTAAGGGCATATAGCCCAAGGCGTAGGGCCCTTCCTCCGGCGACGATGATGATGGTAGTATTGAAAGTAGTGGTAGTGGTGACGCCAGCGGCGACGAGGGCAACGGCGGCTATAAGGACGACAGTGGGGATAATAACAAGAAAGAAGAAGAGGTAGTCCCTGCCTCCCCCTCCTTTTTCAGAAGCGAATAGCTACCTACTTTTATATTTGATAGGTTATCCGGCTGTAGCATAGTTAAATACATAACAATAAAATTGACATTCAAAATAGTAACGAAAATAATGAACACTAAAGATAAAAAGTGAAAGAATACTTCGAAAATTGTCAATAGTAAAAACTAAGATAATATATTAAAAGCGTCTTAAATATGAAATACCAAAAGTCACAATATATTGAAAAAGTTGTAAATGAGAGATGATAAAAGGGATGATATGTCAGCAGCGGTTTAAATGGTCTATTTAAAGGGGATACGAAAAGTGTCAAGCGTAAAAGGTTCAATTGGAATGCGCTTGAACAAACGTTTCAGTAATACCAACAAAAAGTGTGCTTATAGATACAAGTACCTTTAATGCCTTATTCGGGGCGCCTTTGGTCATCGTATCTGCAGGGTTTGACTTTCCGTCAATTCATCCCTTCTCCTTAATTTTGCGGCCCTTATACGATGCATATAAGGCGATAATATCAATTATAAAGAGTTTTTCGTTAGTAGTACCGAGCTTAACGAGGCATTTATAAAGAGAAAAGAAGTTAGTATAACCTAAGAAAGGGAGGAGTTTTAAGTTAAGATTTAAAGTAATTATTCGAATTGTTATTACTATAGTGATACTGGAGTCGAATCTTCCAACAACAATATGAATCTTAAAAGTTAGAACGCTCCAAGTAAGTCGATTGTACTCCGTTGGTTTGAATAGATAAAGTTACCATAAAGGGTCAATGTATTTAAAATCGGTATTTCGTTACTAAAAATGAATGTAAATTCCATTTACGAATAATGATTGGTATTAATTGCGAAAGGTTGATGAGTAAAAATAAAAAGCTTTGCTATATATATATCTAATGGTATATGACGAAAACCGTGTTTCAGATTACTAATTTACTACTCGAGACTTTCGTTAAACGATTTATATATACTATTCAACGTGTTCATTTGAAATTATATAACGATAAAAAAGTTAAATGACGTTTTCAACTATACGATCTATATAGCCTATGTTCCATATATTTTGTAACACCTATACTCTTTAGTTTATTTGAAGTAAATCAAGTGAATAAGAATAACGTTATCCCATTACCATTTTTGCGCGAACATTAAAATACCTTTTTAAAATGTGATGATTACACTATATAAATTCATTAAACGATCTTCCATCAAGCCCACTTTGGGGTTCACTTTAAAACCAACCTTCTGAAGTTTCCTCTTCTTCGTAACGGGAAGCGAAACATCATACAACATGAAAATATCGTCCGTTTATATTATTATAATTGAAAATCCTTTGAAACATTTTATTAAGACCAACAGGAACGATTTAAAGATCGAGTCAGCTATTTCGAGGCGTTTCTTACAATGCTTTTGGTAAATATTATATTAGTATATTCGAACGTCAACAAAACCGTAAAGTAACTTTATAATACGTAAGATATTTTTGGGTTGATAGTGTTTTCGGAGCTTTGTAGGTATATGGGCGTAAATACGTTATATAAGGGTTTTTTTTAACTATATGTAATATCATATAATATTTTAAAGTTTAATATGAAAGTTGTAAGAAATATATAGGGAGGCGACAAGTGCTAAAATCAAGTAGTGACTCGCTTATTGTAGAGTAGGCGATTTTAAATTATAATATCCTTTCACTACCAGGCAGATTTTCTTATAAAGATTTCAGGTTTTGTCTTTTACCTTATAAACCAAATAGGTATGAAAACCTTTGTGATTAACATAAATTTCTAGATTTAACCGCTTCAAGTTAAAGATGCTCTATTCGATTAATAAAAAGATTCACTTATGAGTTAACTCATTAAAATGTTTACCCGGTGCTAAAATAATACATTTACGACGAAATCTTTTATATAACTCACGGTCCGCTATTTTCTTTGAGGTAACGAAGGAGTTTGTATCAAAGGTTTTAAAACTATTTCATTCCTTAAACCGAGTAGATACCATTGGCGGTGTGGTGACGATTTCGTTAGTGTAAGGAGGTCGGTGTGGTATAATGGTAAAAGGTGTAAAGGTATATTCGAAGAATATATTGATTTTGGGAGAAGTCTAAATAGCTTATTGTAGGAGTAGCGTAGTTAGTGCCACTCTTCGAATTGCGTTTTCGGGTCTTTATTTTCAACCCTCTTTGTGTACTTACAAACTATCGTCTAACAAAATAAATTATATTATTATACAAATCCAAAAATACATTGGGCCTCTAAATCCGTCAATCTTCTAAAGACCAATCCATTTGTTCTTTACCTTCTATACCTTAACTTCAGATTATAATAATAGGCTTAAAACGCCCGTTTCATGTAAACTGTTGCTTAATACCAATATTTTCGAAATACTATTCCTGGCCCATTGCAAAATCAAAGCTGCTATAGCCTTCACTATAGCATTTGCTCTTTGCACCGTTATTAGTGATAATGTGGAATTTATATGGATTTTGGAGTAAATGCCAAAGACGAAAAGTGTATGGATTAGGCTATTCGTACCAGAAATATTATTCACGGCGCTCACTTTTATTTACAAAATTAATTTCTTTGAACGAATTCCTTTCAATTTATTGGATAAGACTATATTCGCTTTCTTAAGCGGTCTGTAATAACGCTCGTACTAACCAATTCCTCAAGGCGCCTCTACTAGTATTTGCCCACACTCGCTCCCGGAAATATTAGCTTTATTTTTACATTTAGTCGAGTCAAAATCTGCGCCTATACCGTGGGTAATCCTGTATGGGAACCTAAGGTAAAAGTTCGTCTACCAGTCGACCAAGACATTCCAGTAATCCGTTGCGAAAACACTTCGTGTAAACTTCCCGGCTTAAAACAATATTATAGAATAAACGATGTAAAGGATATGATATTCTTCAAGGTCCATGATATTTACAATAACCTTATAATTAAAGTCTCAATCGTTTTGGAGTTGGAATTTAAACTGTAGTATGGCTTATAAATATAATTGGTACTTGTGGCAGAATTTTTTTAATAACTTTCAGGGCTTATTTTCAAATAACTGTGAAGCCTATGACGTAAAGAATTCTTGAAAAATATTTCAATACTGGGTACCTGAATTGTCGGTTGATATACATATTTCTTATTATATTAAATGAACGGCTTCGATTATACGTACTTTCAGAAAAACCTATAGATATCTAAACTTTTACCGAAGCGATACGTATACTTTATCTGAGACGCGGATAAGTTGATTCGTTGTATTTATAACCTTGCTTCCAAACTTTTTTATATTAGTGAACGAAAGTAAAAATTGAATTTTCAAAAATGTTATATAAAACTTTACCGGCTCAAATCATATAATTACCATGAAAATACCGAGTAATAGTATCTCACCTTTATGGAAAAAAACCTTCCGCTATTCCCCTATCTTATCGAATTGGAGCTTGGTAAGTTTTATTATAAGATTGTAGAATTATCATCTTCTGGCGATCGAAATATCTGTTACGCCAGTATTTGGTATAGTGATTTGGAACCAGTTACTATACTTGTTAAATAGTGTAAATTACAAGGTCATATGGGCTTTTCACATGCAGTTTTCTCTATCCAAGATTACACTGTATAGAAATAAGGTATCCTATAAGCCTATAAATACCTGCTAGTCCGTTTCCTTATTTTGGGTCGTCACGTAAGTTTCGACCTCCTTAAAGTAGTTTTCCTATAAAGATATTCGTATAGATAGGCGTCGAAATCTTTTTAGGCCTTCATAGTCATCTATATCTACCGTAAAATTTACTCTCTTCTGGTGTGTTGTATTGGCCAGTGGGGTCAATGCAATTGACTGAGGATCCTTACAAGTTGTAGTTTGTGCTCAATTGTAAATACTTAGTCTTTCTTATTTGTTTGGTCCTGCAGGCTAAGCTTAAACTTCTTTTCTTACGCATTCTTATCATCAATAACATTGACTTTCCGTCAATACCAACCACCAAAATCGTTGTTCCATTGCTCCATTAGTCCACACCTCCTGAGCTTTCCAACATGTCGTTCCGGTAGGTAATTGAGTTGAAATTAGCGTTGAACCCTAATATGATTGTATACCAAATGGTTGGTCAACTTATAATCAATCTTGTTGTATATGATGTAACGTTTTTAGGGACCCGTAAAGTTTCGTATGTTTTTTCGGATGTATGGTGGTATATATAATAAATTTCGTGCCTAGCTGTAGGGGCGCTTTCGTTTGTATTCGCTTTATCCTCGGTTTCTGGGGGTTTCACCTTGGTATTTATCTTTTTTATAACTGTATTTTTGGCTTTAATAGTCTTTATATTATGGGTATACTTTGAATCGTTGATCCAGAAAGTGGTAAATCATTTTGGTGAGTTCCATCTTCGTAATTTCGCCCTTGGTTTTTACCTTTTCAGCTACAAACGTTAATTTGAAGCTTGCCTGTCTATGTATGGAAGTCATAAATAATATTTCAGAGACTGTATAAAAATATTCCAAGATCTTTTTCGATTTAAATAACGTAAGGTTACAGTCCGTATTGCCACGGTATATTTTTTGAATTACTTCGATAAATAGTTTGTCACCCTTGTATTTTAGTTGCAGGGTTGTTTGGTACTTTTTAAAATTCACTAATAAAGCGGTAAGTATTCTCGTACGGTTTTATCGGTATTTTTACGTTCAATTTTTATGGATTTCTATATATTATCTATTTACTCGTTATCGTAAAATTCATAATTTTTTTCCGTATAGAGTAATTTTCAAACGGTTATAGTATTCCGTAAATTTATTTCCTTATAATAAATGATACATATATTTCTTCGGTTTGCATAATTAATACATCGGGTAGTATTTTATAGAATTTCAAAGGTTATATATTTAAGTCTTTTTAAATGTTTAATATTATACGGATTTGGTTATCGTGGACGTTGTAAGGTGAGTCATTGTAGTTTTCGTCTTTGTACCAGAACTTAGTAATGTTAGTAAGTTTTGTGGGGTTACTTCTATTAATAGGTAATCGATGTAGTAAAAAGTAACGGTATAGGTCATGGGTTGTAGGTATCGAGCCGTAAGGTTTGTTAAGTCTTTCATCGCCGTTTATATTATTTTTAGAAGCGTTGTCTTCCTTATTTATGACACTCTTTTAACTGTTCAAAGTGGAATCAAATGTATCCGAGGAGTGGTTCAGTCTTTCTTTCTCCTTAAAAATGATTTCCAAAGAGGTTCCGTGTTTAGCCCAAGTAGCGGATAATTCTCCTGGTTCTTCCTCCTCTTTTGTCGATTTTTAATGCTCCATCTGCCTCCCGTGGGGTGCGGTAAGCCTTTCGGAGCGTCTCAAACTTTACATACGTAACGTTTTTTGAAGTTTCTTGCGCATTTATTTAATAATTCATTTTTTTCCCTCCGCCAACTAATATCCCTTCACAATCCATTTACAACACCTCCTTATCTTCACAGTATGGTAATCTATCGAGTTCAGCCGCAACAAATAATGTTTTTATGATATAACCATTTCCATTACAAATGTTATTAATTCCATCACTCTATTTCTATGCCCCCAGAACTTTGAAAATGAAGTTATATACTATATATTGTCTTGCTAGTATTTGATGAGATATATTATTTTGGAAATTATCGAATATACCGAACCCTTAGAACGTTTTATCCTAACAGCGAAAAATAACGTTTATAACGTATATATTTGATGCCTAAAGGTTCAAATTCTTCACTAACGTTTTAGTGGTACTATCATACATGTTTAAATTAAAAATCTACAAAACGTTCCTTCGGATCGTTATATACTGAATCGAAAGGTCCATGTATTCGCCGGCCTCAACCAGGCTCATTACGGGTTATTCCATTGGAACGAGATTATAGTATACAAAGGGCTAATACAAAAGGAGCAAAGTGATAGAGTGTTCTCTACGCTTGATATAGAATATTCAAAAGGGGGTTAAAATAGAGCTATAAATAAAAGCGTCGAATACAGAAATAAAATTCAACTTTAATACGTCATAGCGATTAAAATCAGGGTTTTGTTGGAATAGCAGTTTAATGTAGTATAGATAGTCAACTTTACTGTAAGTAAAGTTGATTGTACGTACTGCAAATTGACTGCAGTTTGTGAGACTACATTGCAAGTGCAGTGTACTAGGTATCCACCCTAAAGTGAAGCTCACGCTAAAGCGTTTCGTCATAAAAGTTAGTGTGCAGAACGGTTAGCATTCTGCCAATTTTAGAACTTACAACGTACATTTCAACTAACATCAATGCAGTACCAGTTACTTCGATCACATTAATTCGAATCGACTACATTGCAACAATAAAGGCCTAAAAACACTGATCAGTGCTTATTAGGTTAAGTACAGATTAATTAAGTTGAAGAAGAAGCTGTTTTCCGGTCGTTACGCTTTATTTAGTAAAGATGGGGGAAAGATTCTTGCGAATGGGCTCTATAAGTTGTGCCGAATTATGCGGCAGCAAGTAGGAAAGGCTTTTAGATTATGTCATATTTCTTGGAAATTTAGAAGTAATCGATGGTATCGTTATTGAAAACACTATTAATTTTGTTAAATTTTTGAAAAGTCGTTAATATTAACAGCCTCAATGTTTTCAAATATCACTAAGTTGGCAAGTTGGTAAATGGCTAAGTTCGTAATATTACAGCTACTACTATTGCAGGTATTAATTTTACAAATTTCAAATCGTAAAAACGACCAAGTCTCACAACCTCTAACTATACTAAGTTTAATGGTAAATCTATGACTTACTACTCTATATTACTCTTTTTACCATACACCTATTCAATTTTAGTTACCATAGCTTGAAAAATACACGGAAATTGACACTGTTAAAAAACGCGACAGAAAAAATATAATTAAATATCTCGGCGCTATCTTTAAGAATAATAACAATAAGAACTTTTAGTTTACAAACTTCAACAAAAACTTAAACCTCAAATACTTTGATAATGTAATTAGGTGTTATATCCTAGATATAATCACTACCGGAAACGTTTTAGAACCTCGAGTACTGAATAATGTTAAAAATAGTTTAGAAACTGGATTTTAGGTATGTGAACGATGGCAAATAAACTAGCCAACATAAGGGTGAAGGCGAAACTGTATAACTGAGGTGTTAACCTCCCCGCGATTTTTTTTTTAAAAAAAAGGAAATTTGGTATATATCCTGTACAAATATGCCACAGATAAAAAATCTTAATAAACTGAGGCCAATGACAAAGGTATCGTTAATGACGGCATTACTTAACACCCTTATACGCGTTCGTAAGGACCTGGTTAAGCCTAGATAAGTTTTTTTTTGACCCCTTTGCTTAAGATTAACGGTTCACAGCCACCGGCCGTAAGCGATTGATTAACCTATACGCCGTAATCATTTAAGTCTATTAGTCAATTGTGTAAGAACCTTGACGTATTCTTCAACACCAAAAGAATCATTACTAAGTCTACTGCGGCGTAAACCCTAAAATTATTTCCCCACAAACTCCTTAATACGTCCTGTATGAGAAGCTAAATTAAAGAAGGACTAGCTCTATATGAGAGCCGACTATGGGTACAACTATTAACTTTTTTCCCCTAAACTCGGCTAAAGTTAACTATTTTACCTATTAATACTCACCACAATATTAGTTGAGAGATTGAAAGAGTTCTTATGACCAGTATATTACCATTCTCCCTCAATATATTCTTATGGTAGATACGGATCTTTCGGCAATTACCATGTTCATTAATATTTAGAGAGAAAGGGAAAATTATAATGGTAAGCAATTAGCCTCCTCGACAATAAGTTGCGCCTCTTCTTCAATATTTTTCCGTGAAATGAGTGTTAAATTGCAAGGTTTAAATTCACTGTTTTGTGGTATTATTACCGGCTTAGCCGAGGATTACTACCTCCGGTACCTGTCGAATTGTTTCTCTTTTCTCGAAACCTACGGTTATTTAAAGGGTCATTTCGAGAAAGATATTAATTTTACCTAGTATTAAACCGATTGGAACATTATCCAGTGGTTTTATATATTTAAATATAAAAAAGACGGAATGTAAAATAGAGTTTTTCATTCAATACTTAGTGAGCTATTACTTTATTAATAAATAATAGGGAATATAGAATCTAGCAAAGGCACCTTACGATAATAGGCTTGGTAAATCAATACGGGATATAAAAAGTTCGAATACACCTTTTAGTACCCTGATACTACATACGAAGGGTTTTTTTTTTTTTTTTTTTTTTTTTTTTTTTTTTTTTTTTTTTTTTTTTTTTTTTTTTTTTTTTTTTTTTTTTNTTTTTTTTTTTTTTTTTTTTTTTTTTTTTTTTTTTTTTTTTTTTTTTTTTTTTTTTTGATTATTACGTTTCTCATTGGTGACCGTATCTATTCGAGTTTCCAGCTCGAACGATATGTACCTCTAAACTTCGAAATTTAGTAACGACAAAAAAGAATCCTCCCATACGTATTATATCGACCGCAAGTACGAAAGGCCCGGATCTAAGCACGTAATTAACCTACCTACGGAGAAAGTTATAACTTTTCCCTAAATTACTTAAACCCTTTTAAAAGTTTACTTTAAAGACTCAAAGATATTGGATTTTCGGTAAGGAAAGCTACTGGTTAATACGTTACATTATTGACAAACGCGAATCAAAATAAGTTATGTATAACATGTATTTTCCCTTAATATTCAACAACAACTATATATTACGCATTCCAAAGTTAAAAGTAAATAAAGCCAAAAAGGGAGGAAAATAAACTCAAAGTTATTAACTGGTATGAAGATAATAAAACCGTCCTAAAAGTAATTTAATGACTCTCCAACCATGTTTTCTTATACCGCTTAACAGATCAAAACTAACACCGCCGATATAAAGATAAAACTCCTAACCTTATATACCCTTTTATCACTTAAAACAGTTACGCCAAATAATTTTCAAGATATTATACCGGATGCGGAAGGAATACGATACTTCATAAAAATCTATTCGAAATACGTTGCATTACGAAGGGATACTAATACTGCTACTGAACCTAACAATACGGATAAAGGTAAAGCTAAGGTTAGCTTAAACGCTAAAAAAAGTTATATTTACTGAGATCGACGACAGTTAAAATTGTCATTAACCCTATGATTTTCCATATCTTGAAATTCCCTACCCCTTTTCCCCTATAAATTAAAGATATGAAAAACCTAAGCCTTATTGTTAACATTTTAATTAATAAACTAATCCAGTTTAAAGGCAGCAAAAGGTTTCCACTTAGCCTAAAATATAAGTACTTTCAGTTTTATACTTAAAGGCTAATAACAGTAGTATTAAACCTAATGAAAGCAAAACATCGCTTATTAAATCGTGAGTTCAATTACCCGGTAACTAACAAATCTTACAAGGTATTGGAGGCGGCCAGTCACGAATATATGGACTTATTGACACTAAAAGTAATGATACAGCTTTACCAACATTATCAAATACATTTATAAACCCTTGTAAAGTTTAAGTTTACGTTTAAGGAAAATAAAAACTTTAACTTTGAGGTTTTCGTAAATGCGTTTCATTTAAATGGTAAGCTAATACTTTACGTTATGGACTCTGCTATGGCTTTCTACAGCCAAAAATTCCTTAAAATTATCACGGCGAGGGAAATAAGGGAGAAACTACGTACCTTGTAGATTAACACATACCTTGGTCCGCTAAATGTATTAGTTTACGTTACCGGTACTAAATCTTCTACGATGAAATTTTAAGCTAGTATTAAGTTCATAAGAATTTAGAGTAAATAGTTCCCCATTAAGGCCCATTGTGGTTTTAACAAGGTCTAAAAGGGTTCCTTTCTTTTATAAAGAGACTACGATATCCTTATACTGGAAATCGGAAGTTTTATAAGATAAAAACAACGGCTTTGAATCGCGGTAAAGATTCTTAACGATATTGTTAATCCTAACAAATTTATACCAACTTTACTAGTATTTGTAGCCTACCTACGTATAAAAACTAAGTCTATATTATTATGAAATACTCAAAAGCGTATTATAATATATAGAAAAGCCTTAAAACCCCCAAACAAATGAATCGATACTTTGCTAGATTAATAATACCTTTAATACTAGAAATGAATTATTAATAACAAACGTATCTTCCTCCTCTTTTGAATTAAAGTTCTTACGTAGCGAAAGCCAGGAAAAAAAGATAAGTTGTATAATATTTTAATATTACTAATTTAAACGTAGTAGTTGAAATTGCTAACGGCCTTGTTACTTTTCAAGCTATATGGGTTAAGATGTACAGAAAACAATTTAAGTCCGATGAAAATCCGATCATCGATAACTTCCAAGTCCATTAGATTAGTTAATATAACTCGCCTAAGCCGATCGTTAATGAGATAATGGAACGCTGATGGCGTGGAAAATTATCTAAAAGGAGGATATATACTGGAAAGTAGGATGGAGACGGGGATTATAAGCTTGGTAAGGTATATATAACAGCATAGGTATTTTAAAATGAGAACCTGAACGGATGTAATGATCACACTAAATACCCGTAAGTAAGTAGAAGGTGTCAGAGGGTTTATGTTAGCCGTAAGGTAGCAGAGGTAACAAAGGTGCAATATCAGAAGAAGTTTGTTCGTGCTGTAGAATGATCATTAGCTGTTGGGCTATTTAGGTGTGTAGAC
Organism: Anisogramma anomala; assembly: GCA_038502455.1. Taxonomy (NCBI): domain Eukaryota; kingdom Fungi; phylum Ascomycota; class Sordariomycetes; order Diaporthales; family Gnomoniaceae; genus Anisogramma; species Anisogramma anomala. Next base: position 5,618,795 of record JASMMZ010000002.1, on the reverse strand, counting down.
TGAATACTTAGATTGACAACTGAAGAGCTATGAAGGAAATACTATCTATGTGGTGCTGACTGTGTCCTTATATCCTTTATTCTTCATACCGTCTTCAGTACTATCCTGGGTTGGATCATACTGGATCGCTATGATGCCCTGGAGAGATTTGTAAATATCAATATGCTAACCATACGAATCGAGGATTACGTGGACCGCTCCGTACGTAACGTGGAGAAATAGGGTTGTCTCGGTAAACTTAAAGACCGTCAGGGTCATAATGTTGATGGCAAAAGTGGTAATGGCAGTAGTTTCAATTACTGGCACAAGGTACGTAAGTGTTAGAATACGTAATGCGTATAATTATGTGGCGAAAGACCTCTATAAAGGAGTTGAGAAACGGAGGCCTCGGTGGGGTGAAGTAATAGGTCTATATGGGGCCGTAAGTAAGATTGATTTCAGTACAAATCAATTGGAATCAACAGGAGTTTAACTTATTGTTGGCTCGTGGATTAAGGAGGGAATTCAAAGGCTGCCATCACTTGATGGCAAACTACACTGGCATGTAGGCACAAAAAAAAAAGCCGCTAGTGTTGAAATAGCAGTTAAATACAGTGCAGTCAAGTTAATTTTTCTGTAAGTAAAGCTGATTGTATGTACTGCAAATTGACTGCAGTTTGTAGGACTATACTATAGGTGTAGTGTAGTATGTACCCATATTAAAGTGAGGCACAAGCCAAAGCGTTTGGCTATACAAATTAGTGTGCAAACCAGCTAGCAGTCTGCCAAACTTAGAACTTACAACGTACATTTCAACCAACATCAATGCAGCACCAGTTACTTCGACCAGAGTGATTCTAATCAACTACATTGCAACGATGAAGACCTACCAACAGTTTTTAACACGTGATAATTCAAAGGAAGTACAAATAAAGCGTAACCATAAATTAATCAGGAGTTTAAAAGAGTTTTTTAATGTTTATAAACACTACAATAGGCATGTAACCAATAAACTTCAACTAAATGAACAATAATTCAAATTAAAGGTATAATACAGAGCTAATAGAGGAAAAAGATAGATGAGAAAAGGTTAGGTATTCGGAGTGGTAATTAGTGTGTAACGGCGAGTTATAATAGTATGGTAAACACATCTAATACTATGTTGAATGCTCTCAAAATATACCGGAGCGTTTCGAGGGGTATTTTGGGCGCTCGGTGTGTATTTTTATAAGTGCATCGAAAACTGTTTTTAGGCCATGGGATAATATTAGGGGTGCCACAAAAGTCTTGTTTTAACCGCTTCCGAAATTAATAGAAGTAGTTTAAATATTACTCTAAACGCTTTCCAAGTCTTCCAAAATGCAACAAAAGTTGTTTTAGGTGCTCTTTAGGTATTCCGGAGCGCTTCCAAAGGTGCTTTCCCATAGATCCTAACAAAAGATTCCGAATTTTAATGGATTACGTAGGCAATACATAATGGAACACTTTCCAAAACGTACCCGGATACGTCTAAAGCGCCAAGAGAGTTAACGAATAGCGTAACGGGGCTTCTAATAGTCAATGGACACCAAATAAGTAAATAATTTCATAATGAAATAAACTTTTTAAATTATTATACTTTTATAATTTCTTACTACTCACATTTATGTTTTTGAAAAATGTGGTATTAAAGTGCTAAATAGTTGTGACCGTTATATTATCCTGCTATAAGTATTCAACTAAGGTTCGTTTCTTCTTTGCTAAGCTGTCTGTAATACACGCCTTAAGTGAGAGCTTATAAGCTTCCACTTGAAGCGTGACACTCTACCATACACTCTACCAACGGCTCTTTTAGGGCGTGACACGCTATTATATACTCTTCATGAGTGCACTTTGCAGCGTAAAACGTTATTTTGCACTCTGAAATAGTACATTTTGCAGCGTGACATATTACCGTATACTGTACAATAGTGTATCCTTCAGTACTAACTATAAAGGAATATAATTATATCCATGTTTTTAAATATTACAATTTCGGTAGAATTATCAGACCGTACGATATGATCCGAGTTCAAAGTATTTTTTAGAAAGAATAGTGATAGTGGCGTTATAGTCTAAGTGGTTAGTAAAAAGTAAATCATGTATAATTTGAATCAACGCGATAGTAAACGGCTTGTAGACAGGTACCCAGATACGATTACAAATCGTATTATAATATTATTATGTACTAAATATTTCGAGAAAAAATATTTAAATATTCAATGTCGTTAATACTAATATCGGTAGGAGAACTCCAGTTAACTATGCGTATCGTACAAATTAAACAAGAATGAATAATATATCGAGTAACAATAGTGTTTAAGTAATTTGAAAATTTGATATTAGTAAAAGTTTTGGAACTTTCTGGAATATATTCATTAGAGAAAGTTACTGTGAGATATATACGCGTAGAAGCTAATCACAAGCAACTTATCTGGAGCATAACAACTATAATTTCTGACCAAGAAAACGGGGGTTGTAACAGTTGTCAGGAATATCCTAGTTTCTTATAATAGTGTATCAGATTATATATAGTGAGTTCTTGAATTATAATCCAGTTGAAATATAAATTAGAAATAGCGTTCCGATTAACAAATTTAATGTTCAAAACGTTCAGATAATGATGAGACCCACCAAATTTTCATATTTTATTGAACTAATAAACGAATGAGTCGTACCTCTGAACTACATATTCCATGTTTCTAAACAACTTATAAGCCATAGTAGTTTCTCATCTTGAATTTCGTTATTTCATTCAGCAGGAGATAAACAACAAAAGAAGTAGATTATTAGGTGTAGAGTACATTAATTGTAATGTTATAGTAGATATCCTCACAAAGTCGAACCTAAGAAGTCGGATTCCAAAAAGGTTTTGTGGTTGAAGCCCTATTAAGCGAAAATCAATTGATAGAAGTAGAAAAATTTAAGTTGCTCAAAAATGACCTACTTCTGAAGCCTCAGACGAAATATAGTAAACTTTCTAAGTAATAGAATTTAAAGCTAAACGATTGTAAAACAGTTGAAAATATATTTCCGATCAAAATTACTAAATATGATAAACCCGGTACTTTTAATACAGATATAAAAACCGTCTACTTACGGATAATGCGTAGCCTTTTCGAGTCTTTATATATTACGACTGTTACCTTGATAAAAAAACCCATAAATTAATTTTTAAGACGTCAAATTCATACTGAGAATATCGAGTTTTTATTGAACAACATTGAAATAGTTCAATTACTGTTAAACCTGAACGTTCTAATAGTAAAAGATATTATTGAAATATATCACAATATTTTTAAAGTAAACGAAATGGAAAATATGGAGAAATAGGCTAAATGAATCTTTAATATACCGTTTAAAAGTAAGTGTTGCATTAGAAAGACGTAAAGGGATAACCAGCTATTTTAGAATTACAAAGCGTATATGAATCGCATTTTTTCAATAGTCACCCTCCTTAATATAGACCTATAAAAAGAGGTGTTAAAGTTTAATTTAGTAACTTATTTCGTTTCTTGAATATCAGTAAATGTCTTGTTAATTATAGAACAGATGCAATGGTTTTTCTTTAAAATAACGTTCAATTTGTAATGATTGATATAAAACCGTAAATTATCACTGGATATTTTTATGAAGAGTAAAGAATAATGCTTTAAAGAGTTGTTTTCGTGAATATTACCTTGATATAATCATTAGGTTAATTTTTTAAGTAATATGAAACACTCCTTACGCGACATACCATATAATGAACATTATAGGACTTTTAAAGGCTAACCTTAAATAGAGTTTTAAAAGAAGATTTCGCAAACGGTTTTGGAGCAATAAAAAGTCAGTTTATATTTTAGGACGCTATCTAATAAAGGCGCGAATTCTTCGAGGTATCGGGGAGCTTATTGTTAATGAAATCGGGTGGCTTTGATGCTAGCATTTTGTTGATATTTTCGAAGGAGACAGCGGCAACCCACGTGATAAGTTTTTAATTCTTTAGAGCCTTTAGGTGTATAGCATCGAGATTAACAATATCAACCCTTTGAAATTCTTTTCATGTTGGTGTAAAACCACGTTTTGATACGTGATGGTTACTCGTTTGTTTCAAACTTAATACATACTTTGAAGTGGCGTAAGTCACCTATTCGTATTTTATTTAAGGTCAACCTAAAATAACGTTATTGTTCGAATAGTATTGTATGCAGTGAATTAGGTCAACTTTACTTACAGTAAAGTCGACCGTACTACAAGTGTATTTCTTTGTATAGAGACTTACCGCATTGGGTGTAAGACAAGTGAAGTAGGCTGAAATTCACTCTAGAGTACGGGCCAAGCAATTGGCTATAAAAATTACAGTTCAGAACAGCTAGCGGTCTACATAACCTAGAACAATACATCCACCACCTAACTATACAATACTACTGTTACTTTGAAGACCAATTGAATCGACAACGTTGCAATATTTAAGGCCTACCAATACTGATCAGTGCTTATTAGGTTAAGCACAGATAAGCTAAGTAGAAGAAAAAACTACTTTCTGGTTACTCTTTAAGTCAAACGACCGCTGGAGTTGAGGAAAGATTCTTGTGAAAGGCCTCTATTAGTACTGCGTCAGTCTTCCATCGGCAATCTAAAAGTTAGCGACAGTATCACTACTAAAAACAGCAAGAAATCTTTATTGATCCTTTTTGAAGACGTTGAGATTGACTGTCAGAAGTCTCAAAGTTCGGTAAGCTGGCAAACGGCTAAGTTATTACTACTGCGGGTACTACTACAGTAATAAAAACGACTTATTCCCTATGCTAAATAACAAACAACCTTCGATCTTTACCATTAACCTTCGCCCTTAACCTATACCTCCAACAACCTCCGACCTCACCCTTTACGTTAAATCTTTGCTCTTACTTTACTTTTTTTCCACTCCCTATATTACCTTGATCGTTAAGTTCGCTGCTTTACGCGAAAACACTAAGTTACGCCGAAAAATCTACATTACGCGACCTTCCGCCAAATAGCCAAGTTTCTACGCGACTCTACGCCAAAATACTAAATTTCCCACGCCCAAGATTACCAAGTCCCTCGCCCTACAAATCCTTCATAAGTCAGAACGCCAAGATATCTGGCGACAACACTCACTTTAAAACAATCACCAACCCCACCAGAAAAGCAACAATTAAAGCGCTCGGAACAGTTTTCAACAAGTTTTACGACGAACAACTTTGGATTACGAACGTTAATAATACCTTAACTGAAGCTTACCTGACTAATTATGTTAACTTGTATATATTCGAGTCTAGTGCTGGTAAAAAAGCTCGGCTTTAGCTCCCGCACTTTCCAAGACTTTCGCGAGTTCTTTAACTACTAAACTCCTGATGTGTGGAAAATAATTTAACGTGTTGTTAAAGCCAAGCTAAAAAAGGAGGTCATACGCCGTGATATATACATACCTAAGAAAAACCTATTGGGATTTGTAGAAACCTTTTTCGAATTGACCCAACAGAAAGATTGCCCTTAAGATTCTGATCCTCTAGATCTTCAAGGAAAGGGGAAAGGCGTTAAAGAACCTTAGCGCCTACACATACGTTTTAGGGGCCCCTAATCTAACTTTAGCTAAGTTAAGCCTTTACCTCTCGAGCCAGGAAATTGGGAATTAGCCTTAGTACCGCGCCTCGGAAGCTTCAAGGTTTAAATTGCCCGAAAACACTATTTAAGCCTGGGATTACTATCGCGACATTTCTTTAAGTCCTGTCAAGATAGTTGATATAAACAACAAACTTTTTACGAACTTCGCTAAGATTTGGTACGATATAAAAAAGTATAATAAAAAGCCTTATAACTTCCTTAATATTAATATAATTCCCTTTTTAAATATTTGTAAGTTGATGGAGGTCCTATTTTATGCTTTTTACTTATTATTTTCCGGAATCCTTATAAGGTATGCTAAGGACTATTACCCAACCTTCCTAAATAATGTTACCACGTTTCGCGAAATTTACGATAGTATAAATGGCCACTTCGAATACAATGTTTATCTTATGTAATAACATATAAATTGGGCTACTACGAGGTGTATTATAATGATGATAAAGAAAAAGGAGAAGGAAATACAAATAAATTCACTCAATCGAATGATTGATACGATGATCTTATGTTAAGAAATAATGGAGAAAGCCTACATTGGCGAATCTATACTTCGCTAGCAGGTGTGGATAGTAATTACGGGCGTTAACACGTTCGAATACACCTTATAATGCCTAGATACCACCTGCGAGAGATTTTTTTAGCTAGTTGCGTTCCTTTCTTGCTACAGTAATAACGCATACACCAAACTTGCTTAGTATGTACTCCTAAGCCAGTAATTTCTTTAACGTAAATGGAAAAAAACCTTACGGTAGTTAATTAAGTAGATCGCAAGTACGGGCTTCCACAACGCTTAAAGATTGGCCTACCTGCTATAAACTAGAGGCAATAGCCACGTTAACGTTACTAAGGCCAAGCTTTAAGCGGAACAATTAACCACCAGCACTATCGTTATGATAATAGCAAGAGATATTAAATTTACGGCAAGTCCAGCTATTGGTTAATTTAGCACCCACTTACTAAGCGTAATATAAAAAAGGCAGTATACCACGTTTAATACCCCATTACCTTTCAATAGAACTACTTGGATTAAATTACAGACTTGGAGAGCGACGAGAAAATTTAAAACGCCAACGCCCTTAAGCAAATTAAGTAGTACGAAGATACTGTTCCTGATACGGTTTAGTAATTAGCCGACTATGCCTTCCTATAACGTTTAGCTAGTAAAGATCCTTACCTTTACACTGATTAAACATTTAACTCCTTATACATCTTTAACCTTCGCGATAGTTACGTGGACCTTACGTTTTAAGGTATTATACCAAACAGGGGCAAAAAGGTACTTAATAAAAGGCTATTCGTAGTATATGGCGTTGCGGAGGGAAATTATTACAGCTACTGAGATTGATAGTTACGATGCTGATAAAGCCAAAGTTGACTTTGGCCCAGGTAAATAATTATCGTTATTAGAGACAACAGTACTTGAAACTGTTATAGGAGCAATTGCGTTCCATATCATTAAGTCCCTTACCTCTTTTTTACTTTGTTTAAAGGATATGAAGACTCCCGGCATTTACGTCGACATTAATGTAAATGAATTGGTTAAAAACGGCAAAAGATTTCTACTCTCCTTTAAGTGAAGGTACTTATGATTTTACCTTTAAGGCTTGGAATTAATGGTGTTAAACCTGAAGGATCCGGAGATGCGTTAACTATATAGGCGCTTTAATTACCCAGCTTTGAATAGGATATATAAAGTTTTAAAGTCCGTAGGGTATAACGATATAAAATACTTTGCCCTGGAAGCCATTGAAAAACTCTTCTATTACTGCTAAATATATGCCTAAAGCCCCCAGATATTTAATTTTACACCAAAAAACGATAATGATTTCAATTACGAGATTTTCGTTAATGTGTTTTACTTAAACAATAAGCCTATCCATTACGTTATTAATTCCGCAACCTCTTTTTACGGGGTAAAGTTTCTAAAGTCCCTTTTGGTAAAGGATATATAGAAAACATCAAGAATTCTATAAATTATTACGTACCTTATTCCACCTGATATCGTCGTTCACAATGCCGGTATAAACTTTATTACGGTGGAATTTTAAAAGTATGCTAAGATAATGGGTATCTAATGTAAATAGGTACCTGTAAACGCCTACTAAAGCATTGGGAAGGTTAAAAGGGCACATGCACTACTTCGCCGAGCGTATAATATCCTTATTTTGGAGATTAAAATCTTTACGAATCCGGAGGCACGCTTACAAATGGCAGTAAAAGGCCTTAACAACACCATAGGCTTTGACGGCTTAGTGCTAACGCTTTTAGTTTTTAGACCGTACCTATGCCTAATGAGTGAATCTCTGCCCTAGGTAAGTACTTAAAAACGTGTTGCGACCTATAGCAAAGCTTTAAGGGAACTACGAAAAAAATCAGCACTTTACCAGATTAATAACGCCCTTAACACCAAAAACGGCCCGTTAACAATCTATATACTTATTTTACTATTATAAAGCGAAGTCCTCGTATAAAAATAGTCTTGTAAATAGAAGAGCTTATATAAGATATTAATTACTATAAGCTTTAAAGGAATTCTTCAAATTACTAACAATTTTATATCCTTTCGAACCACTCAGGTTAAGCTCTATACCAAAAGTACTAAAGATAAAGACCTTTAAGCCCTTTAAGTTAAGCGACCAAACTAACACGAACCTCCTCCACCCGTTATCGACAAACCGATGGAACTCCGCCGGCAAGAGCGACCCCCGAAGGAGAAGACATTAAAGAATAGGAATATATACCGGGCTGTATTTACAATACTACTTAGGTAAGTAGAAAAGAGAAGGATAACGAAGACCTGGCATTAAGGCTTCATATACAAGAGATTATTAAAACCTCCAGTAAACCTTTTGAGAAAAGTAATAGAGTCGAAATTAACGGTTTACTAACTCGCAAGGTTATATAATTCGTATTAAAGACTATCTTTAACCTTAAAAACCCAAATGTCACGATTTTTAAATCGAAAATGATTTACGAAGTTAAAGGCAAAACAATGGGGTAACCGTACAAAAATTCACGACTAATCGCTTAAAGATACGGCGATGAAAGAAAAGATTAAATCCTTATGTAATCGTTAAAGATTTAAAAAATCAGCTAACATTTAGTGATGTTTTTGGCAATGATTTATTAGCTAAAATCAAAGGTAAGTTTACGTTTAATAAGCGTAATATAATGAATGAAAACCTATACGTAGTTAATAACGGATTTAGAACGGATTATACAGCTAAAAATATTATAAAAACTCCGTGCTATATACCCTTTAGGAATGGTAATACGATATATTAAACCACTATACGGATTAGCTAAAACAAGCATTTTTTAATTTCTAACCTATCAGTCGCACTTTTAATCTCGGTTAACAATAAAGTTTTTAATATACGATCCGAGTTTATTAGTGACGTAAAAAAAAATTCGCCGTAGTAGGTATGTAAACCAACGATACCCTTTTCGTCGGAATGACTAGCTTTATAATATTAAAACAACAAGTAATTAAAGACTCGAAGTTTTAAAATTGTAAGCCAGCGACAAAACTAACGGAAAAAACTCCACTGGAATTTAATAGATCGTTAATCCGTATACTTGGTATTAATAACGGCCTTAGCTTTCGCCAAAAGGGGTATAGTACTATTTTAACTCCAATTAATAAGACTAATAAAGCCAGAGCATGGCTAAACTTAAAATAGCGGGTTCGGAATAGCGATATTGCGACCTTATACTAACCGAAAGCCCCCTAAGATTTATCTATTACGACATAAATACAAATACCAACAGATAAATACTTTAACCGGCTAAATAAGAGGTTTGAATAGCATATACGAAATTTGGACCGCGGGATTAATATGGTATTAATCGATCTTTTAAAGGCTAAGTTAATTATTTTTACCAACGGGTCTTTTATAAATAACACTGACTTATCTTAATAAATCGGCTTCTAAGTAACTGGTTTACGAAAACAGGCGGGAAAATTAATTTAGTATTATCGGTAATGTAATCCACTGGTCTACTATTAAGTGCAAAAGGATTATACGAAGCGTATTAGCATCGAAGGTCTATAACGTTATCATGGGTTTTAACGTAGACATGGCATTATAAAAGACGCTTAACCTTATCACCAGTTAATTACGGATTCCTTCTATCCCAGTGGTAATTTGTAACGACTTAAAAATCCTTTTAGAATACCTTTTAAACCTTGGAACTATTTGCGGAAAACGCCTCATAATCGACGTAATAGCACTTCTTAAATACTACGAAGGGAGTGAAATCGGGGAGTTCCGATAGATCAATGGCAAAGATAACCCTGTAAATTCTATAACGAAGACAACACTAAATAGATATCTAAAATGGTTTATAGATAGCAAAATGTTAATTATACGTATTGAGAGTTACGTTAATAGGTCGCCCAGGAATCTTAAATCACGTAATGGCAGACCAGAATGTATTAGAAAATTGATAGACTGCCAAGGGATTGAAAATGGTGATCTGTTTGAATAGCATAGTTAAAGTAAAGGCTTACGAAGGTTTATGGCGGAAGAACTTTTTGTGGGAGTTAATGAATTCGGACCGCGAAGCGACGTAGTAATTGAGGCCAAATGGGGTCAATTGTGATGTAATTGGGTGTAATGCAGTATGGAAGTCAATTAAAATTAACAGGGAGTACGAGGCCACTGTTCAGCGCTAACCGGAAAAGATTGGATAGCCATACTGGCGTATGCGCACAAACTAAAAAGCCGTCCGTGTTAGAATAGTATTTCATGAACTTTAGTAGGTCCACTTTACTTATAGTAAAGTTGACCGTACTACAAGTGTATTGCTTTGTATGGAGACTTACCGCATTGGGTGTAAGTCGAGTGCAGTACGCGGCACTTTACTCTAGGGCATGGACCAAGCAATTAGCCATACAAATTACAATGTAGACCGGCTGGCAGTCTTCCAAGCCTAGAAAAATACATCCACTACCTGACTATACAATACTACTATTACTTCGAAGACCAATCGAATCGACAACGATGCAACGTCTAAGTCCTACCAACAATTATATTGTAAATAAGAAATGACGTAAGTTTCAATTCGATATTGTTATTCTTTCAGGTTAACGCTTAAATTATTTATGTAAGAAATGAGCTAAAAATCGGGTTTGAGTGTATAGCGGGTAGTTATGATAAGTCGTTTAAATAGAATAAAAATACCCGTAATCTTAATCAGTTAATAAATTATTGATTCGTAATATTATAACATTTATAAGCAATTTTTACTAAAATAATCAAAAACTCAATTAAATTGTAAAGTAAATGTTTTGATTTACGTGAAGTAATTTCAAATTTAATGGTATGTTATTACATCAAATTACAATCCCTTTAATTTCAATACGCAACTTTATTTATATGCTACGATTTTTTTTGTAAATGTTAATCAAATCGTTGTTGAAGGTAATGTAAATATTTATGTTAGCCTTGTTACTTGAGTCGCTCGGTCATTATGCAAGATTCAGTGGATATTTATAAATGCGATAATTATTTTCGTTCTATTTTAGGTATAAGTTCAAGTTTTTACGATGGAAAAGTTCCAAGTGGTAAACCCAGATATAATATCGTCTAGGAGCGGTTCAAAAAGTATTTACGCTTGTTATATTGGTATCCCTCTAGCTATCAGAAACAAACACGTCGCCGTTACCACTTTCGTTATAAGCAATACTCCCGGTATTAATAATGTTAACGTAGTTGGTATTTCAAGGCCGAATATAAATGTTTTAAAATCGCCTATTAATAAATTGGGCGCGGACAGCTTAACTGTTATAATTTTTGAGCATATAGAAAGAAAGTGGCGTATTAGTTAGCGTATATTTAATAACATCTTTTAATATCACGAATTTGGCGGCGGATATCTTGGTTATGTCGTTAGCTTTTGCGAACACGGCTTTCCAAACGTTTAAAAAAGGACGTAAAATCATTCATTGGTAATTTAATTTAGGTCAATACGTTGGACTATAACTGTTTTAGTTGTATTTGAATCGAAATAATACGCATCAACGATTCTTATAATGGTGTTGGTGTCTTTATTTCTGTTATTGAAATCGCAGACGTAATAGTTTCTATATAGGTTTTCATAAAGCTTCCCAATAGTTCAAATAGTATAAAATAGTCTCTTTTATATTTATAAACCTCTGAACTTCATGTAATTTACGTTATACCATAGTTTACTAATAGCGAATAACATAACTTATTGCGAAAAAAATTGAACCGATCAATTGAAAGGCTTACGTTTAGGTCGTTAACGTTTAATGGTACCTAGTCAAGCCTTGATATCATAGTTGGAATAGGAGGAATTCGAGTTTTCGTCGTTCTCGTGTAAGTCGGCGCGATTACACATAAGAAGCGTTGCGGTAGCTACGTTGTTTATAGGTAAAGTAAGGGTGAAACCCCTTTAAAAGGGGGGTTCATCCGCAAACGTAGGCGTTCCAGTTGTTTAAAGTTACCGGATCATATTCGTTAACGCATTTAATATGTCAGTATTACGTTGTTTTAAGTATAGAACATATTCTTGAACAGCTTAATCCTGCTTAACGAATTTTGTTCGAAAGGCTTCGGTACAGCGTAAATATTAGGCAGTCAAATAATCGTGCTATATTACCAGAGCGCTTTGAAGCTGGTTCCCTAAACGTACATCAAGAAACTGTTCCAAAGCTTGGGGGTCTAAGTTCGAAAAATCGAAAGACATAGCTGTAGTCAATATCCTCTTATAAGTAGCTAAGAAACTGTCGGGAAGAAAGATCGAGGATTATATGTGAAGGGACTAAGCAAGAGCTTTCGCTCAAGGCGGTCGAATACTGTTTATAATCCTCGATGAAAAAGGAACAAGAAACCCCTGGTAAGGAGCAGCTATGGAGCTACAGAAAAAGGGGTAACCCGGTCACATAACAGATGATGGTATGCTTCCAAGCGGCTAGGGAGTATCGTAAGAGTATAGCTATTACCAGAGCTAGATCACTGGTAACCACTAGCTTAGGCACCAGTCTATGGGAGGTGTAAACTAATATATTATGGTTCTTTATAGCTCGTTTGAAAAACCACTTTTCCCGATTCGCCTCGTATTGCCCCTATCGTTCGGCATCCTCCAGTATCTAGGATAAGAGTTAATAAAGCTTTTAACGATGCCGATACTCCCGATTTTCGAAGTAGGATTTTTTCAATAATGTTAGAATAGTAGTAATTGCAGTGCAGTAAATCAACTTTATGTATTGTAAAGTTGACAACACTGACTGCAAGTTGAGTTTATTGTTTTGTAAGCTTACTGTATTAGCTGCAAGTTAAGTACAGTATACGCTGAATTCACACTAGAGCACAAGCGAAGCAATTGGTTATACAAATTACTGTTTCAAACCGGCGAGAGGTTTGCCAAACCTAGAACAATACATTTACCACTTGACCATTTCAATACTACTGTTACTTTAACCAATCTAATTGACAACGTTGCAACGTCAAAAGACCTATCATAGGTAAGGCTTACCAATACTAATTAGTATTCATTAGATGAAGCATAGATAAGCTAAATGGAAGAAGAATATATTTTCCGGTTACGCTCTACGTTAAATAGCGGTTGGGGTAGAGGAAATATTCTTGTGAAGGGAGTTTTCTTTAGCAATGTGTTAGTCTACAATGACGGGAAAACAAAAAAGATTTTTAGGAAGAGTCAGTCTATAACGCTAATATGGAAGTAAGCGACGGTATCGCTATTGAAAATACTAAGAAACCTTTACGGATCCTTCTTCAAAAGAAACGTGATTGACTGCTCAAAGTCTTAAACCGACAAGTTCACAAACGGCTAAATCAGTATTATAAAAGATACTACTATTATAAAACAGACTAGATTCCACGTCTTACAATTTTCAACTTTCAACCTTTGCCAACAACAAATAATTTTCGACTTTATCCTTTACATTAAATCTTTACCCTAAATACCAAGTTTATCCAGCTACTTCAATTTTTTCCTCCTTTCTACACCAATTTATTCTTTATAATCGTTACACCGAGTGAAATACCCAAGTCTCGCCAAAAATCTACGTTGTATGAATTCATGTTAAATCAATAAATTATTCGCCCACTAAGTCCTATACTAGGTTTAATGTAAAGATAACGCCTACTCAGAAACTATTAAAGGCGATTAAATATTTTGGATCTACTTTTATCAAGAATTACGATAAAGACTTTTAGGGGTAAAATGTTAACGAAAACTTAATTAAAAGGTATCTAATCAATTTTGTTATTTAGTATATTATCGAATCAGACGGCGGAGAGACCCTTACCTGCAATGACCACGTCTTTCAAAAATATCCTAAGATTTTATACGACTGGTTCATTAACATATGAAAAAAAAAACAAGTATTAACGCCAAATTAAAACTCGAACATAAACGACGAAGTGTATATGTGTTGAAAAAAATCCACTAGGTTGATGAAAACCCTTTTCAAGTTGACTTAACTTAGGTAATACCTTTAAAACCCTCCCCTTCAAAAAAGGTGGTAAGGATTCTTAATACCCTTATACATTTGTTAAAGAACCTCCCCTTAACTCCTAATTAAGTTAATTATTTTTAGACGTTGACCGTAGGAAACCTATTAATTTATTCCGAAGCCCCGCAACTTTAGGTAACAACTCAAAGTACTCTTTCAATAGCAGTCAAGCGCGTAAAGTAACAGCCATGAACGCGGCAAAATGTATTAACGTCGGTGCTCTCTACCGATAAATTCAATAAAATCGTTAAGTCCTTCATAACCCTTCTTATAGCTGAATCCCTCTTATCCCTCAAATTTTTCTCTAAAATCTTTAAGTAATATAAAGCGAAGATTTCTATAATAAATACGCCTATAAGTATAAACCCACCACAAATAATACAATAAGACTTTGACCCTCACGATAGGCGATCATCAATTACCTTTTTCATCGTAACTAGAAAGCATCAAAGCTGAAAACAACGGCGAAAAACTACCACTAACGACTAAAACAACTATTGCAACCATTTCCCCAAACCTATCAAAATGGTTAACATCAATTACAAGTTCTTTCCAGACTTTGCAAATATTTTGAATAAAGTTAACAAATATAACGGAAAGTCTTACAACTTCTACAACACAAAACTAGTATCTTTCCTGAATATATGTATGTAAATAAAGGTCACTACTTCTTATTTTCACTTACTATTTCCCGGAATCCCTACAAGTTATGGGAGAAACTATTAGTTAACCTTTCTAACGCAAGCAAAAATATTTCATGAAATCTATGATGATAAAAAAACCACTTTGAATATAACGTACACCTTGCATAATATTATACATATTAGGTGACCACAAGGTAAACAACGATAATAAATATGAAAAAAAAGGAAAAAATACCTAGAAATATTCGAAATTAAATGTTTACTAAGTTAATATTGAGTCAACAACCAATAGGAAAAACACACTCTGCCAAAACCAAGTTCTCGAACCAGGTACAGATAGCAATTACAGGTGTAAGCGAGTTTGAATACATTCTAAAACACTTAAATACCACTTGTAAAAGCTTTTTAAGTTAGTTGAGGTGCTTTCTCGCGATCATCATAACACCTATGCCAAACTTTCTTGGTATATATTCCAAAACTAATAACTTCAGCGATATGAATAGAAAAATTGCGTACTGATGTACTTCGTCGATTGTAAATACAGGCGACCCTGACGTTCAAAATATAGTCCAAAACCTTCGGACTGGAAGCTATAGCTACACTAACGCTAATGAAGGCAAGATTTAAACGAACCTACGAACCACAAAAACTATCGTCGTAATAGTGGTAAAATGGGTTTCATTTATGGACAATCCTGTGATTGATCAACTCGATACCCTCCGGCTAAGCGTTAGGAATAACAGACATTTTATTATTCACAATACCTAACTTCTACCAAACAAAATTAATTTAACCGCGTGGTAAATGAAAAAAGAAAAGAAAAGTTAACGGTAACAATACCCCTAAGTAAGTTACGAGGCATAACGATATTGTTTTTAACTTGGCCTAACAACTAACCAAACACGTGTTTCCATATTGTTTAAGTAATGAAAACTATTCCCTTTACTCCAACCAAACCCGTAACTTAGCATATATCTTTAACCTTCGTAATCATTACATGAACTATGCTTTTCAAGACATTATGAAAGATTCAAGGGAAATAATGTACTTTTTTTATTTACTATCACTGGGAAGTACCCACTACATGGCTGGTAAAATGTAACCCTCGCTAATATTTAAAGTTTATATATTGGCAGGAAGGCTCGCAACTTGAATGTTTCTACCTACAATAACCACACTATTCGAAAATCCGTATTTGCAGTCTATACCGTATAATTCGATAAATAAACTGTTATGAAAGCCTTGATTCTAACAAAATAATTATATAAGGTTAAAATTCTAATTCTAAATACTAATGGCTAATTTATGGATAATGTGTTGTATATATGTGTTAAATGTCATTGGGGTTTCATAATTCACTGTATTAATTTTTACTATGTGCCACAAACTTATTTCTTTTTAAAAATATGTATTATATTTGTATAAGTTTATATACGTGTTATGTAAAAATAATCAGGTACTATTAGATGTTTCAGAAAAGTATTTCGGCCAAATATACTTATAAAAAAAGTCTATCTCCCTTTATAACCTTTATTTATAAAAAGAAAATCCAAATAAAAACCTTTGCTAACAGTCGAACCTTAAGCCAGACTTCCAATTGAGGCTCTAAGATACCCTATAGTTTAGAAACTCGTAAGGGTGTGAAAAGTATAGCCTTAGCCGGGCCGTATTATACGACTATCTCAGTTTCTGTCCGACACCTATTCGTATCGAGATTTGATTACGGCCCTAAAAAAGTAAAATACCTTGAAAACACTTATATCTTTGTTAAAAGCCTGTAGCTATAAGGGAGATATAGTTTATACCTTAGCGATATGGAAAATATACTTCAAAACTCAGTGAGTTACCTTTTTACCATCGGTTGCAAACCCAAGATATATAAAAGAACATAAAATAGAGTATAATATTAAGCGGAAAGTATAACGTAAAAATCTTTTTATGGATCGCGAAAGAAAGGAATTTAAAGTAAAGTTGAAGGCCCCGTTAAGCGGGCAAAGCATCGAAGTAGATGGCAACAGCTTAAAGATCAATAAATGAATGAATTAATAAAGCTGTTAAGTGCGAGCATTTGTAATAGGTATCTTTTAGAACTTCAAGCGTAAAAGGAATTAAACTTGCAGTGTGTAAGTTGAAATCTGATGGGTTACGTTGGCATAAGTAACGAGGGACGGAATCGTTGGTTGCAATGGCTGTTCTCTGAATACACCGCTGCGTGGGCGGTGTGCCGAGCCGACGACAATCTCTATATCTGAAAAGGGGTCGCCGGAAAAGATTCAAGTGGTGATGAAGACGATTGGTAATATTGTGGTGGAATAGGATGCATGTGAAGTGATGGTATTAAGAGCGGCTAGACCTAAAAAAAATTCTTGGGAGTGGGTACTATTAGTGTTTACAGTGTAGGCCCCCTACCTCCCTTAACAAGGTGGTCTGTACAACCATACTAAGAAGGTTGATGTAAGGTCGAAGATACAATAATCTACTTAATAAAACGTTATTCGCAATACGTGACATTGTGTAAAGAAAGCACTACTACTACGTAAATCAATCATTATATAGATATTACTATATACCCTCATAGATAGTATACATAGAGCAAGTAGCAGTGCACTTTATTGCAGGGTGAACTCCTATAGAGTGTACGATAACATGTCACGCTGCAGGCTGCACTCTTGCAAGACACAAAATGCTTCATACATGAATCGGTCTAGAATAACTATTTCAGACCAATCAGCAATGTATGGATCGGTTTGGAATAGCTATACCAGACTGAACGGCAATGCGTAGAGCGGTTTAGATAAGTACACTCTAGGTAAGGACTTATAAACCCTGACCTATAGCGTATACCTCTCAATGTTCATTCAGATAATCATATTTTATACTATAATTACTAATTTAACGATTAATTTTTAAAGACCTCATTTTACGTGAATACTAAGACTTAAGACCTTACCAATATTGGTTAGTAATCGATTCGGTCGATTACAAATAGGCTGAGAAAAATGATATTGATACAAGTTAAATATCTATAACAGGATATTGTAACGGTTTTAACTATTTGTGCTTTAATACTTTGTTTTTACAAGAATTACACTTCGACGTGTATAAAAACTTTAAAAATGAAGTAACTTTAAAAATAATAACTTTAGTACGATATTATTAATCCTTATTTGGCGTTTTATTTACTAAAAGCTTTGTTACGTTATTATGAACCCTTATTTGGCGTTTCAGTGTACCCGGACACTTGTTGGAGAGTTTTATTACGTATCAGGCCACGTAAGCCAAAACCACCAAGTTTCGGAACCTTTGGTTAGGATCTATCCGATTTTTCAACATTAAAATCGTTTCCCTACTTCAAGATCGATTACGATACACCTATTCAAACCGATCGCTTTAGTTAAAGCGGTTACGTATAAAGTAACCAAATCAATTATTGAATTAAATTCGGTTAGGACACACTAATCTGGACCGATTACCAAATACCGGATTATATAATACACCTCCCTATAATTATAACTCATCTTTACCTTATTCGCCTTATATTTCCTTCACTTCATTCGCTTTTCCGCGTTCGCTCTACGTATTTCAAATTTAGTTTTTACAACGTTTAAGTTTTTATAGCCTCTTGGCTAACGTAGTGTTACCAAGCGTTATTAAAATTAATTTGAGTAACCTCACTGGTTGTAGTTACGTTTCATTTATCGTTTTGAATTTATTTGTATTAGTAAGAGTTAGTAAGCCTTGGTCCAACCATTTTGATTACTGTATTTACTTTGTATTTGCTCTTTATGGAACGTATTACCCTAAACGTTGGAATCCGAGCGTACCCAAAATCTTACCACGACGTGGAATTACCAACTTAAATCGTTTCAGTATACCAAATACACACAGAAATCAACTACTCCAGAATGCCTATAGTTATAGCCTCAAGACCAACATCATTGGAGAAGGCTAGCGCCAACTTCAACCTTCTGGTCAAGAATATGGGAATCAAAAAGGCCATAATATACGAAATCAACCTGGGCCTTTGGAATAATACCATCGATTCTCCAGTTAAGAAACTCGACCCATATACGGTAAACACATACATTTTGGCCGTTATGTTTCACTATTAGGAAGAGAAAGTCTAAGGACCTAACTTATTACATAATTTCCATGAAACCTTTTCGAACGAAACGATAAATATATGTCAAATAGTAAATGGTACTATTGTTAAAGCCTTACGGATCTAATCATAAATTAAAGGTATTAATATCTCAGGGGGAAGAAATAGTCGCTTTATAAAATCCTCATTCAAAATAGTAAAACTCGTCTACGTACCAGATTAAGAGGGCAAAGATTTATGTTTAAAATAATTTGTAAAAGGGTGCTACCTAACAGAGTAACCAAAAACTGTTATTAAAACGACAATAAAACGGCGTAAAACGACCTCTTCCTGTACTTATATCGTAAACTAGGAATAAAGAACCGCGAAAAAAAAAAATAGACTCCAATCCGTATTTATTATATAAATATAATATACCCTTACGCTGGTACATATTATGGATTAAAACAGAATATTAAACCATTTCCCGAATACTAGAAATAGCGCAGTCGGCTATAGAAGAAGCGGCCAAAACACCGAAAATAACTCGATCGACTACGGAAGGTTCGTCTAAAATATAGAAAATAAACCGAAATAGAAATTAGCGATCAGAGTAAAACGCCAATACGTGCCCTACGGATTAATATCTACAAATTACAACCCTTATCGCGACCTCCTATTACACTGTTTACCCACGGATAGGAACAACTTTATAGAGTTAATTAACTTTACCAGGCTATAAAAACGGGATAATAATTATAACGATAAGCCGTACGACATACTTAATAATGAAATACGCGTTAAATTTGATACGTATAAGTAATTGGATATTAATCTATTTTAATTTTATGTTTTGTTTCCAGGAATACTTTTCGGGAATATTAAGAAATAGTATATATATTAATTAACATAGGTAAATATATTTATAAAGTATTATAATCGCTTTAAAATCTATTTCGATACCGAAATTAACTAAGAGTTTTACGGTAAGAATTAAACTGGTACGACGTGGAAGTTTATCAAAAGCTAATAGGAAAACGCCGATGAAAACCTATACGAAATCCTTACCACTTTATTGGCTAAGTTTCGAAAGTGTTAGGTAGCTTTTAAACAGGAATATAAAAGAAATAATTTATTTATCTAAGTAGTAATAAAAGCCTATCGCGAAAACCCGGATTTCGACTTTATACTTTTCAAGCTAAGAAAGGATCTAAAGGCCTTTTATATAAGCCTTTAAACTTCGTTTACAACCTTTATATCCAAATAAGCGAGCCTTGAGTTAGTATATATAAATGATAAAATTAAAAACAAAAACCAAATTTCTAAGATCAACCTTATCGAAACCATTTACCACGTTTTGGATCGAATATTTAAAGTTTACCAAAAGTAAAACGAACGACTAGAATACAGGTATAAGGGGGAAACCCTTAGTAGTAAATGATAGGGATAATTATTCGAAAATACAAAAATACGTACCGAAACCGTAGTAATATTTTCGAAAAGGTATATAAAGCCTTATAGGTTTGTAAAAGCGGTATATCATATACTCCAAAAGTAGGCTGCTAATTTATAAGCCATTCCATTTACAAGTAAATTCAGACTAGACGATAAGTTTAGGCCGAATATAATTTTTAGGGTCGGACAAAAACCAAATTTATAGTATGTGTAACTGACTACGAAGACAGAAATAATAGATTTGATATTTACCTTTACAATGATACATTCGAAAATAATCAACCCGAGGATAATAATACCTATTTGTTAACATAAAACGATAAAATAGCTTAACGCATTTTTACCAGATTGTAAAACGCCTCCTTTATATATATTACAGGCCTAGATTACGCGAATGATGTTCTCGAACGCCTATATAACGTCGAAACTCACGCTTTTTAACAAATACGAAAACAGGTTTTGGGGCATTATGTCTAATATTAACGCAGCCTAAATTTTAACGGCCTAAAAGCGATAAATCGACGCGCTTACGGTAAAGTTTTTGAAGTTTCAGCTAAACCGAGTAGGAAAACACCGAAAGGTCTTATTTAGTAAAGGTAAAACGATGCCGTTCGTAACGGTTATTGTAAATACGCGTTTGGGATCGATTAAGTTTTACGTAATAAATTTAAAACACTATTTTAACCTTTATTAATAAATAGAAATAAGTTTAAAATTTAGGTCCGGAATACGATTAATGAATTTATCTGTATCGCTTCGACGTAAATTCGATCACTCATGGTTTTTTCTCGAAAACACGTATAATTAAGGTTACTTACTTAATTTCATTGAAGTTGTTGACTTTATACAAAAGATTTAGATACCTGGTTATAAAACTCATTTTACGTCTACTTTACGCCGTAAGGTATACAAGTATAAAAAAAGAATATATTTAACGTTGTCGAAAAGTTTTGTTGTCAGTACTAGCTATATTTATAGCCCACAAGACGGTTTAAATTCCGACTTTAAAACAATATAAACCTTAAACACAAATTGATTGTTCATATTATATATTTAGATAGCTAACTGGATCTTTACGCCGTCGACATAACAACGTTGTTTTGGACCGCTAAATTTATACGAAACGCTTTCATTATAAATTATGAAAACGTTTTGGTTAACTATTAGTTCAATGTTTACTTAGGGTACCTAAATTATATTATACACAACGTTAAAAAGGCCTTTGACTTTATCGAATAACGAATTTGGGCTCGGATAGCCGGTGACGAATATAAATAAATTTTAGTAAAAGCTTGATAAGGTATTAAAAATTGTGAACGGTACTATAAACCGTTTAAAAAAAATGTGAAATAAATCAGCCCAGAATAGCAAACCAAATTAAGTCGCCCATAAAATATTACCTAAAACGACGAGTTTGAACCGAACTTAACTTGAGTCCTCGCCTAAAACCAAAATTTCGACCCGATTACTCGAAATGAAAACGGCCTGTTTATACTAACCTTATTAAAACTTCGTCCCTAAGGGCGCCTCTTCGGTTCGAAAACTATAAAACGCCCTAAAAACTTTGTCACAAACTCTTTTACTACGTAAAAGGAAATGGTAAACCGCGAGCTTAGCTTAAAGATTCGCCTCGAAGGTATTATCATTACCTCAGGTACATTATTCGTACAATTTACCTAAACGGAAATTTTAGCTTTGATTTACTAGGGTGTATTTCGTTTTAAACGGTTCGATTTAGCTATTTACGGTATCTATAGGATTTTTCCAACCCATTTCGTTTACAAAGTTCAAGATGAAACCGTGAAACCTTACGAAAAAAACCATCCAATAAGTAAAATAATAATAATAAAGGTAAAAATGATACTATAACCTAATTACCTACATTATAATGTGCTAGTCATCGCCTGATTCTTGTACTCGAGGCCTCCCTCAACGCCTTATATAACTAGTATATCGAGCTTCAGGGTATAATATAGGCATATACCCAATATGAAAAGCAACTTGAACGACGAATTTACGTCGATATACCTAAAACCCTTAGGTAACATTACCTATCTAAAAAGATCTTACATATTATAAAACCATTTTATGGCTTAGCTAAAGCTAGTATTTACTATTATAACACTTATTATAAATATTATAAGGAATGGCTCAAAATAACTAATTTTATTTTTAACTTATACCTATTAGTATCGATAACCCGTTCGGAGGGCTTTATTCTTACGGATATATAAATGGAAGAAATTTTAATGTTATATAATACTTCCTTTTTTTTATTTTAGAAAGAGGAAACTACTAAAGTCCGTCTTAAAAGTTGAACTCAAAACGTACCTGATAAAGAACTACGTATTCGATTTTAATAACGTTACTATTACTTTCTGAAATGATACTTTCAACCTTACATAAAGAGAATAGCTAAACATAGTTACCCTTGTTGTTATGGATAGCGTAAAACGAACCAACAAATATAAATGTTAACGTATATACGGCGTTTAAGTTACTTTTATAATACAATTGAATGTGGCATTGCACCTTTCGGTCGTCGTATAGTAGTAAACTAACCCGACGCACTATAGATACAAGGCGCTTGACAAACGTCTTTCGTAGTAAATATACGATTTAAAACGCGGTTTACAATTTGTTCCGCTAATTATACGAACTGTAAAGTTATTTGTTTTTACTAACTGCTTTTTCTCCAATAACAACGACTATAATTTACAAATCGGCTTTATTCTAATCTTTAGTAACGAAATATCAACCAGAAACGAATTTACGCTCCTGGAAAACATTATTTCTTAAAGTTTTACTAGGTGTAAATGGGTAACGATAAGCGTTTGAGTATTCGAGATTTATAACATAATTAAAAGCCTCGGTTTAGATATTACTATGACGAAAACGGTCCAAATAATCATTTCCGACTTAGATTTGCATCTTATTCCTCTTATTGTTTACATTAAATCTTTTGCTTTATAAATACCTAGTTAAGTTAGGTACTATAAATGAAAAGTGGTTGATAATCAATATTATAACGTGAAGCAAATTATACGAATGCCGTGAAATCAAAGAAATAAGATAAATTAATGGAAAATCAAACCTCGTGGACTATATAACAAAAGCTATATCGATCGGAGCCCTGGAAACATTTATATCGACAAATACACTATTTGTTAAGGTTGTAGAAAAGGTTTTATGGCTCTAATAAACTACACCACCACTTTTTAACCAATTTGGATCGGCTCGTACTATATTATTCGTACCGATCCCCGATTCTACCTTTGTTTAACCCTATTATTTTGCACCGCTCCCGAAATTTCGACATTATTAGTTTTACACGTTTCGACCCGACGGAATTTCCCATTTATTTCTTTTTCTATTTAGTTCAAATTCCATTAACTTTGAAAGTTTTTTTTAATTGGTATTATCGGCCGAATTACCCTCCTAGATAAATAAATGCCAACATAATCGCCGAAATCGACAAGGTTATCTACGACATAAGTTTAACTACTTTAAAGCTGTTTACTATTTTTGTTGGAACATTATTGAAATGGTATTACATGCAGTACAGTAGGTCAACTTTACTTTCAGTAAAGTTGACCGTACTGCAAGTGTATTTCTTTGTGCGGACTTACCGCATTGGGTGTAAGTTGAGTGCAGTACGTTGCACTTCACTCTAGGGCACGGGCCAAGCACTTAGCTATACAAATTACAGTGCAGACCAGCTAGCGGTCTACCAAACCTAGAAGAATACATCTACCATCTAACCACGCAATACTACTGTTACTTCGACCAATCGAATCGACAACATTGCAACGTCTAAGGCCTACCAAAACTAATCAGTGCTTGTTTGCCTATAGGTTAAGCATAGATAAGCTAAGTAGAAGAAAAGGCTACTTTCCGGTTACGCTCTAAGTTAACAACAGCGAATAGGGTAAAGGAAGAAATATTATAAAGGGCCTCTATTAGTACTACTTCAGTCGTCAACGGCAAGAAAACAGAGAAGACTTCCTGGGTTGCGTCAGTCCTCAACGGTAATCTGGAAGTAAACGACGATATCGCTATTTGAAAACACCAAAAAATCTTCATTGATCCTTCTTAAAGAAAAATTGTTAAGATTGACCGCTAAAAGTCTCAAACGACAAGTTGGCAAATGGCTAAGTCAGTACTACTGCAGGTGCTACTACTGCAAAAACGACTAAGTCTCACGCCAAGTCATCAAGTCGCCAAGTCGCCAAGTCGCCAAGTTTCCATGCGACTTCATGCCAAAACGCCAAGTCTCTACGTCCAAGATTACCAAGTCACTCGCCCTACACGCCTGTCAAGTTCTACACAAGCCGAAACGTTAAGAAGTCTACCGCTAGCGCTTAATTTAAAGTCATTTCCAACCTTGATCGGAAAAAAGCAATTGAAGCTCTCGGATACGCTTTTACCAAGTTTCACGATAACGAACTCCAGACATTAGATATTAGCAAAAAATTAACAAAAAAACATTTTACCAACTTCGTCGGATGCTTTATCATTAAGCATAACATTAACCACGACCCTTTCCGTACTTTCTATATGTACCGTAACTTCTTTAAGGACTGGATAATAAACACATAAAATTGAATTTGAAAAGGAGTTAAGTTAAAACTTAAATTCCAATTAGAAAAGCGAGGAATACTCGTTTAAGTATAAGGTAACATAACGTGAAGCCAAGCTCTCTCCAACTTAGCCAAGTTTAAAAAATACCCCTAAGACCTACGATCTAAAGGAAAGAACGTTGAGGAACCCTACCGCCCTTATACACGATTTAAGGGACCTCCCCTTTAGCTTTAGCTAAGCGAAACCTCTTTACACATTAATGATAAGGAATCTCGTAACCTATTCGGCGGCCCAATACCTTCACGTAACAACGCAGAGTATGATTTTAACGGCGGAAGAGCACGCAAAATAAGGGCTGCTAACGAGGCTAGAAGTATTAACGTCAACGATTTATATAAGTTAATTAAGCAAAATCTTCAAGCATTTTAAAACCTATAAGGCCCCATCGATCCTTAGTATTATAATCGTTAAACACCTTAGGAACCCTTTTCCTTCGGACCCTATACACGTAAACCGACCATAATCCCTACCACAGGACTTTACCTATCGGGTCAAGCGATTAGCAATTACCTTTAATACCGTGCCTCGAAACCTCTAAACTTAAGCCGTTAAAAAACAACAACTAAATATAGGATAATTATCGCGACCTTCTTCTAAAACTTGTCAGGATGGTTAATATTAATTATAAGTTAATCAAAAACTTCTCCAAAATCTGAGATAACATAGGAAAGTATAACGGAAAACCTTACAACCTTTTCGACATTAAGGTAATGCCTTTCCTATATATTTACAAATAAATAGAAGTACCTCATTTTGGTTTTTACTTACTATTTCCTGAAATCTTTATAAGGTACGTTAAGGATTACTACTTAACCTTCCTAACGAACGCCATTACGTTCTGCGAGATTTACGATAATATAAAGGGCTATTTCGAATATGATGTTTACCTCGCGTAATATTATACAGATTAGACTATTACGCAGTAAACTACAATAATGGCAAAGAAAAAAAAGGAGAAATTACTAATTGATATTTTCCATTCAATGCTTAACAAGCGGATAATATGTTAAAAATCAATAGGAAAGGTCCACATTGGAGAAACTACACTTCGCGAACAGGTATGAGTAGCTATTACGAGCGTTAGTAAGTTCGAATACACCTTATAACGCCTAGATGTCACCTGTAAAGGCTTCTTTAGCTAGTTACGTTCCTCGTTTACAACTATAATGATATGTATACCAAACTCGCTCGGTATGCATTTTTAAGCTAGCAACTTTCTTAATATGGATATGGAAAACCTTCCGGTGGTTAACTACGTCGACTGCAAGTACTTACACCCATAACGCCTAAGGTTAGGTTTATTAACCTCCGCTCCAAAATAAAAACAAAACCCATCCTAATGCTATTAAAATTTAAACGGACCTATTAACTATAAGTATCATCGTCGTGATAATAACAAAAGATATTGGATCTGTGGTAAGGCCAGTTGTAAGTTAATTTGTTACCCTACATTAAACGTAAAAACAGGAAAACATTGTATTAAGTTTAATACCCTATTGCTTTGGAATAAGATTACGTGGATCAGGTTACCAATACTAAAAGCGATAAGCTAATTAACGCTGCTAACGCCCCTAAGCAAATTAAGCAACACGAAAATATTACTTCCGGTACGGTAGCCTAATAATTAGCCAAACATGCCTTTTTATACCGTTTAAGTAGTTAAGACCCTTATCTTTGTCTCAACTATACCCCTAACCTTTTACATACCTTTAACCTTCGCAATCGTTACGCGGACCACAATTTTTAAAGTATTATGCCTAATATTGTGGTAATAAGGTACTTAATAAAGGGATATTCGCAATATGTGATACTGCGGAGGTAAAACAATATAGATATTAAGATTAATCGGTACGATACTGGCAAAGCTAAAGTTGACTTTAGCCTAAACGAACAATTATCGTTACTAGGGACAACGGTAATTCAAATTGTTGTAAAAGCAATTACTTTCCATATCCTTAATTCTCCTACTTCTTTCCTACTTTGCTTAAAGGATATAAGGACCTTTGACGTTAACGTGAACGTTAACGCAAACGAACTGGTTAAAAACGATTAAAGGTTTCCACTCGCTTTTAAATAGGAGCATTTATGGTTTTATCTTTAAGTTCCGGAAACAATAAAATTAAAGCTAACGGAACCGTAAAAAGGCTAATTACACCGGCGTTTTAACCACCTAGTTATGAATAGGTTATATAAAGTTCTAAAATCCGTAGGGTATAAAGATATAGAATAAATTACCATAAAGACTATTGAAAGGCTTTGCTACCACTATTAAACACATACTCAAGTCCCCCGAAATTTTAAATTTATACTAAAAACGATAAATACTTTAATTATAAAATCTTTATTGATGTATTTTACTTGAATAATAAGCTTGTTTTTCACATTGTTAACTCTGTAACTTCTTTCCACGGAGCTAAGTCTCTAAAGTCTTTTTCGGCAAAGGATATATAGGAAACGTTAGGGATATTGTAAATTAACACGTACCTAGGTTCAGCTAATATCGTCATTTACGATACGGATACCAACTTTATAGCGGCGGAGTTTTAAAAAAATACCAAGATAATAGGTATTGAGTACAAATAGGTACCTGCAAAAACCTATTAAAATATTAAAAAAGCTAAAAGGGTATACGCCTTACTTCGCCGAACGTATAATATCCTTACATTAGAAATTGGAAGTTTTACGAATTCGGAGGTACGATTACAGATAACAGTAAAAAACTTGAATTACACTGTGGGCTTCGACGGCCTAGTGTCAACGCTATTAGTCTTTGGAGTGTACCTATACCTAACGGGTGAATCTCTGCCCTCGATAAATATTTAAAAACGTACTAAGGCTTATAATAAAGCTTTAAGGGAACTGCGAAAAGAATAGGCACGCCTCTAAGTCAATAATACCCTTAACACCAAAAACCGGCCTATAATAATCGACGTACTTACTTTGCCACCATAAAGTAAAGTCTTCGTATAACGAAAGCCGGGTAAATGGAAGAAGTTATATAAAATATTAAGTATGGTAAACTCGAAAGTAATTATTAAAACTATGAACGGTCCTGTATCTTTCCGGATTACTTAGATTAATCTTTATATTAGGGCTACTAACGATAAAAACCGTTAAGTTAAACGATCGATTTAACACAAAACTCCCCCATCCATTATCGATAAGCTAATAAAACACCGCCGATGCGAACGATCTCCTAAAAAGAGGAATGTTAAAAAGGAGGAATATATACCGGGCCGCATTTATAATACTGCTTATATAAGTAGGAAAAAGAAGGATAACGAAGACTTAGTAATAAAGCTTAGGGTATAAGGAATTATCAAGACTTTGGGAAAACCTTTTAAGAAAAGCAACAAGGTCGAAATCGACGGCCTACTAACTTGAGATATAGTATAATTCGTACCGAAAGCTAACTTTATCCTTTAGAACCTAAATATTACGATCTTTAAGTCGAATATTATCCATGAGGTTAAGGGTAAAACTACGGGGCGGCCCTATAAAAAGTCATGGCTAATCGCTTAAGGATACGGTAATAAAGGTAAGGATTGAATCCTCATGTAGTCGTTAACGATTTAAAAAATTAACTAACGCTTAATAGTTATTTTAGCAGTAAGTTTGCTAATAAGAAATAATGGTAAGTTTACATTTAATAACATTAATATTACGTAAGCCTATATACAGTTAATGACGGATTTACAACGGATTATACCATTAAAATTACCACAGGAAATCCGTCGTTTACCCACCAGAAACGGTAATGCGGTACGTTAAATTATTATATAAATTAGCTAAATCAAGCGTCCATTGGTTCTCAACCTATTAATCGTATTTTAAGTCACAGCTAGTGATAAAGTTTTCAATATACGATCCGTACGTATTAGTAACGTAAAAAAAAGACTTTCGTATAATAGATATATAAATTAACGATGCCGTTTTTGTTCAAACACTTGAATTTGTAATATAGAAATAATAAGCAATAGAGGACTCCAAATTCTGGAATTGTAAGCCGGTTATAACATTAATAGAAAACAATCAATTTAAATTTAATAAGTCGTTAATCCGTATACTTAATGTTAATGCCGGCCTAAGTTTCCGTTAAAAGTGCCAGGGCGTTATTTTTACCGTAATCGACAAAACTAATAAGGTCAGAGCTCAAACGACACTTAAAATAATATATATGTATTAGATATATTGTTATTTTATATCAGTTGGAAGCTTCATACAACCTATCCATTACAATACAGGTATAAATACCAATAGATAAAGACTTTCATCGACTAAAAAAAAGGCTAGAGTAACAGATACAGATTTTGGACCGCGGAATTAATATGGTATCAATCGATCTTTTAAAGGCTAAGTAAATAATCTTTAAGAACAGATCCTTTATGAATAACACCAACTTGTTTTTATAGATCGGCTTTTTGATAACCCTCATCAACGAAGATAAACGGGAAAATCAATTTAATATCACTAGTAACCTAATTTATTAAACCTCCATTAAATGTAAGAGGATTATATGAAGCGTGTTAGCTTAAAAGGTTTACGGAATAATGGCGGGATTTAACATAAGCATGATGTTATAAGAAACCCTTAATCTTATTATAATGCAGATAAAGATTTCTTCTATCCCGGTAGTAATTTATATCGACTTAAGAAGTTTCTTTGTATACCTATCAAAATTCGAAACTATTAGCGAAAAATGCCTGATAATCGACGTCATAACACTTCGCGAAGCCTACAAAGGGAGTGAAATTAAGGAGTTCCGATGAATTAATGGTAAAGATAATCATACAGATGCCATAACAAAGGCCACGCCAAATAAAGTACTGAAAAGGTTTGTAGATAGCAATAAACTGACTATACGTATCAAGGGATACGTGAATAGACCGCCCGGAAATCCCAGATTACGTGACGGCGAATAAGGATGTGCTGGCAGACTGGAAGACTGCCAGGGGATTGGGATTGATAATGGCGATCTATTTGAGTGGCACAGTTGAAGTTACGAAAGGCTATGGCAAAAGAACTTTTTGTGGGAGTTAATGGACTAGGACCCCGGAGCAACGGAGTAATTAAGGTTAAATGGGGTTAATTTGCGTGTAATTGAGTACAATTTAGTATAGGAGTTAACTGGAATTAACAGGGGTCTAGCCAGTGTAATGATCACACTAAATACCCGTGAGTATGTAGAAGGTGTTCAGAGGGTTTATGTTAGCAGTAAGGTAGCAGAGGTAACAAAGGTGCAATATCAAGACTGTGTTCGAGTGATGATCAGAAGCCGTTAGGCTATTCAGGTGTGTAGACTGAATACTTAGATTGACAACTGAAGAACTATCTAATGAAGCTATCTAAGGTGGTGATGACCATGTCCTTATATCTAGTTCCTTCAGTTGGTACCCATACTGGGGGTGCTCCAGTATGAGGTTTGCGGGATCACTGCTGGTGATCCAAGTGATCCAAGTGAGCCGGTGATCCAGGTGATCCAAGTGATCCAGGTCACGTGACTTCTGCTGAGTCATCCGTTGTCCAATTGCCGTGCCGTACATGGGAAATGTGCTTTGTAAGCGTAGTGGGGAACATGCAGCGTCAGAGGATCCAACTGCAGTTCGTGTCATAAAAGCCAGTTGATGAGGAGGTAATTTAGTAGCAACCGGAAAGGATTGGTTAGCTACACTAGTGTACGCGCGCATAAACTAAAAAACCGCCAGTATTAAATCAGTATTTCAACGGTATTACATACAGTATAGTAGGTCAAATTTACTTGTAGTAAGGTTGACCGTATTACAAGTGTATTGCTTTGTGCGGATTTACCGCATTGGGTGTAAGTCGAGTGCAATATGCTGCACTTTACTCTAGGGTATGAGCCAAGCACTTGGCCATAAAAATTACAGTGCAGACCGGCTAGCAGTCTACCAAACCTAAAACAATACATCCACCATCTGACCACTCAATACTACTGTTACTTCAACCAATCGAATCGACAACGTTGAAACGTCTAAGGCCTACCAACAATTTCCTAATAAATATATAGTTTTCGTATATCCGCCTCATCGATATGTACCCTAATGGTACCCAGAAATAAACGTATCATGAATAAGTTTACAAAATGATGTATTATTTACGCAGATTTTATTGAGAAACTCGAAGTAAGTTCAAGTTACAACAATGATATAAAGCTTGTGAATATCTAATTAAATACTAATACCAAATATGTGACTTATAACGTAAACATTTTAAACTTGAATTCCATTATATATATATCCTTTTGAATTTTAACCCTGATATAAATAAGATAATTAAAGAGTTTTCGAAAACGGGTTTTATATTAAACGTTTTAAATCGAAGTAAATAACCCGTTTTTCAAGACTTGTCTAATATTAATAAACGGTTAGAGAAATTATAAGCCTGAATAATCGCCGTTGAAAAAGATATGAAAATATTTCGTATCATTTAATGTACAATCGATATACGGGGTAGCGGTAGTTTCTTGTTATCTATATTAATTCGTTTGGATGGTTAATGCGCCATGTAGATTCAAAATTAGGAACGTAATGATGAGGCAGAAAATTGGTATTTTCATAAGGAACTTGGACGTCGCATTTCATGAAGGGATGAAGAATTTCATCGAAAGTTATTAAAAATATATTTAAACTCGTTTAAAATATTAATCATTTATTTGGTAATTTTATCAACATAAATAAGGACCTTTTCGTCTAAACGAGTTTGCAAGAAGATTTTGTTAATGATAATAATAAGTAGAAGGATATAGTCGAGTGATTCTAATTGTAATAGTAGTGTAAAGTCATACGATACACTTAATATCTATGAAATATTAGTTTCAAAACTATTCAGTAATTGAAAAAAAAAATTGATCGTATTTGCGGGCTGGGAGAAAAAGTCCGGGTTCATTTTTAGTTGAGTTGTAACGGAAGTTCAATACGTCAGAAATCTCGATATTTTAGAAACTTAAAACAAATTTTCTATTCAGATGTACATAACTTGACTATTTAACTAAAAAGTATCTTTTTAAGTAGTTATTAATCCAGGAACAGTTCATTTAAGAATTATTTCGTGGTTGTAAAATGTTTTCGATATGTTATTCAGATTCGGTTTTGTTATTATTATTGATAACGTTGATATCGGATAATTAATAATTGTGGATCTATTAATTCGGAAATGGTTTGAAAACGGTTCTAATAAGTTAGTTTAAGTAAAATCTGTGGTATCTTGCACCCGGAATATTAAATTCCTCGGTAAAAAGAATAGATAATTATAATAATTCTATATTTTTTATGAGGTTAGTTTTATATCTTTTAGAAGATACTTTGGATTGTATTTTTTTTCAAAAAAGTTGAAAGTTATCTTCGACACGAAATCGTTTCGAAGGAAAATGTTATTTGTCAACGGATTTCATTCTTCGTCATTGCGTAGCCGCTATAAAGATTTTTACGAATTTTGTAACATCGGGAATATTTCAAATAAAGTTGTCGACTTCTATATATATCTTTGTAGATACAATAAGTAAATGTTGAACAGGTTTTCTAAAATAGACTCAAAAATTATATTATATGAAAAACGGACTAATACTAATAATAGTAATTATGTTGTTACTGAACATTTGTTAATCATTAGGTAATATAGTCCTTCAATTAAAGTGCATGTAAATAGAGAAGGAACGTAAATACGTTAATATGATTTGATTAACACGTTCAGTAACAATGTACGTCTTGGGGTGGAATACAGTACTCAGGTATTTCTTCACCAACGTTAAGTTGTAGAGGTATTTTCAAAGCCTAACCGTTCAATTTAAGCCTCAATCACTAATAATTGCGCAGAAGAAACGGTTAAATTTATAATATTACCATAAAACCCGTTCCATATAAACTTCGATGTTTTAATATTCATTAGTCTTAAAGTTACGGTTTTACTTAAAAGATTGATACTTAAAAGATAATGCGAGTTATTCATTCTTTTTAAAGGAATATCAGTTATTAAATCGATTAAAATTTTGTTTTCAGAATTTTCGGCAATTGGTAAAGCCTTAAGAAGTTTCTTTTGATGACGTCGCTAATAAATAGTCTGCTTACAAATATTATAATTTCGGTGAAAACGTCGGACCATGCGGTAATGCCTGGGGTCGAAATATGCTTGGAATAAAAGGACGATAGCAACGTTGAGACCTGGGTAGCTGGCAAAAATAATAAATTCTATATTGCTTGAGATAACGCAGTATTGAATAGTTTGTACACAAGAACTAAAATATAGCTCCGAAATCGTAAAATATCATTATTGTTTATTGAATATTTGAAATGAAAACTTGAAATATTTTATTCTTGTTCATATAAACATTGACGGGAAATTTTCACTCGCTTATATGTAATGCGCCAATAAACAGGAGGTAAGTTATATACCAGGTCATGGCGTTGTTCCAGTTGTTATGGAAATCAATATTAGTAAAAAGTTAGTAACATGCCAGAATCAACTCGTGAATAACGGTAAACCGGAAAACGTATAAGTTTTGAAGCGATTTGGAAACTATTTATTTGAGAAAAAGAAGTTGTAGTTTCCCACTTTAGAAGCGAAGATTAAAAAGATGGGAAAAAGATTTTAATTTCGTTGAAATAATATACCGGGTCTTATATAGCTCAATTCTTTATGATAATTTGATTTGAATTCAAATTAAAAAATCGTTTTAACTAACGGATATTTTGTTTGAAACGTCGTCGTTAAATTTCAAAGTATTCCAGTTAATTACAGTGGATAAAAACAGTAAACCATCGGGCTATAGCACAAGATTCCGCGTTTTATACTTTTAAATAATTTTGAATCCTTAAGGATTACTTGTCATCAATATTGTATTTACATTCTACGAATAATAAAAGTCGATGGTAATACGTTATTATTCGAGTAATATCAAGGTTGTTTCATTAAAAAAAAAAAATTTACAAAATAATCGAAATAATCGCCTTTCAAAAAAAATCAATTAGAGTTTTATTAGGTGAAAACAAGTTTTAAAAAGAAGGAAGTTGTTGACCGTGCGAAATTAACTTGCTTTTGTAGTTCCCAACAAAAGGAGACGCTATTATGAGTTATCAGAATTTAAGGGCCGGCAATTACGAAATAATTATAAATAAATTATTGATAAAAATTAACAAAACTATTAAACCCTAGAATTTTCAATACGGACGTGGAAACAGTTCATTCCCGGATAACGCGTAGGCTTTCCAGGCTTATATGGACCCCTATTCCTGTTAATAACAAACCTTAAATACTTAATTTCTTAAAGATCTGATTCCTATTTAGAAATATCGAGGTTTAATCTGATAATGCTTCAATCATTTGATACCTATTCAATTGTAAAGTCGTAATAGTCAAAAGTGTTAATGAAATGAACATAAATATTTTTAAGTAAAACGGGATGGAGAATACGGATAAATAGGCGTCAATGATCATTAATATATTGTTAAATGGTAGCTGATCTATTGGAAAAGATGATATAAGTACCTAGTGATTTCAAAAATCCAAAACGTATACGGAACGTAAACTTTGATTCGTTGCTATTCTGAATACGAAACTTATAGAAAACGGATGTAACGTCTAGTTTACCAAATTGTTTGATTTTTACGATATTTGTAAACGTCTTCTTAATTAGGGGAAGATAATAATGGTCTATTTTTGTAATAGCGTTAAGTTAATGATAATCAATCTAAAAACGTCAACCGCCTCTGATATCCTAAATAAAACACATATAATTACCCATTAAAAAGTTTTTCATAATGATATAGTGTTGAACTCATAATTTAATCAATGTTTTCCGTGACAACAGGAGCTTCTTTTGTGATATTGCGTATAATGAGCCTTAAAGGATTTCCAAACATAATTTCAATTATCGTTTTAAAGGATAATTTTGTAATCGACTTCGAAACGGTACGGGACTTGTTTTTCGTTAATTGTTGTGTCAAATCAAGACGTAAAGCTTCTAAATGTATTGAAAAATCTTTCGTTGATAATAACGAATAACTTCGGGATAAACGTTTTATTGATATTTTCTAGGAAGATGGTGGTAAATTGCATAGTAGTACTTTAATCCCTTTAAACCTTAAGGTGTATAATACGAACAGTATCGGTATTAGTGCTTTAGGGTTCATTTAATTCAGACGTAAATTGACGTTCCTATAGACGACAATTACTCTCTCCTTACCAAAACAACATATACTTCAAAACAACATAAATTACTTACTTGTATTCCATTTACGGTTTACCCAAAATACTGTTATATTATAAATAATAAAATCATAAGACCAAATTCAATATCGATATTCATTCAAGTCAATATCCAGATAAATTAAATAAAAACAAGTATTAAGTGAGTTCAAGTATGTAACGGGGAACTTCATTGAATTTCTGGAATGAAATAGGGATACGCGATAATTATAATTAACAGGTAAGTTAATTTACTCGTAATATTGGAATACTAGTGTAATGCAGTACAGTCAAGTCAACTTCATTGTTAGTAATGTTGATTGTACGTACTGTAAATTGACTCAAGTATGTTTAATTTAAATACACTGCACTGCGATTGCAGTGCAGGGGGTGACAACTTCAAAGTGGGACACAA
Organism: Anisogramma anomala; assembly: GCA_038502455.1. Classification (NCBI taxonomy): domain Eukaryota; kingdom Fungi; phylum Ascomycota; class Sordariomycetes; order Diaporthales; family Gnomoniaceae; genus Anisogramma; species Anisogramma anomala. The sequence goes on along the minus strand of JASMMZ010000002.1, from coordinate 5,583,225 downwards.
GCCAAAGCATTTGTCCTTACAAATGAGTGTTCTGACCGGCTATCAGTGTGCCAAACTTAGAAATTATAACTTACAACTTTACAACATCAATGTAACACCAGTTACTTCGACCACAGTGATTCGAATCGACTACGTTGCAACAATAAATGCCTACTAACACTGATCAATGATTATTAGTTTAATCACAGATTGGCTAAGTAAAAGAATAAGCTGCTTTCCTATTACACTTTGCAATTGCGCAATGTAGAGGGATGAATTTTGAGATGGGCTCTGAGGCTACGTTTGCTGTTTACAGGTAATGATAAGGATGATTTTTCAAGTACATCTGCTATTTTCAGGTACTTGAAAGTGGCAATGGTGTTCCTATTATCTAAAACATTAAGAAATCTTTACTAGACCAATCGTGAAGAAAAACGTTAAGATTGGCTGCCTAAAAGTCTTAAAGTTGTTAAATTGGCAAATGGTCAAGTTAATACTATTACGGGTATTACTACTGCAAATTAAAAATCATAAAACCGACTAATTCCTACGACCTTTTATACCATTGACTTTAACGGTAGACCTACTTACCTACACTCCTTAAACCATTTTTCTTTGCTCCTGCCACCTTTTAATATTTATCAAAATAACTTTAAATTACGTAGGAATAAATATTCTCGCCGACCCTATTAGAAAAGAGGCAGTTAGAGCTTTCGTATTTACCTTGCTTAGTTACCTTAATAACGACTTTTGGATTAAAGAAGTTAACGAAAAATTTTCTCCCGAGCATCTTATTAACTACGTCGGCCACGTTTTGCTTAACTTCGACTACAACGCTTGAGATATAAATGTTAAAGATGTTTTCGATAAAATTCATTTTTAGGTATTAAATATTAATTATATTAAAAAGAACCAAGCGAGTGAAATTAAAGGTAAGGGCTAATCTACGTAAATAAGGGATTTCCCTGCCTTTAAATGTCAAAAAAGATGGTAACCTCGCCAAAATACTTTCCAAGTGTGTTGTAAATAAAAATCTATAACATACTTAGGAATACAAGGATAAAGGCATTACTAACGACATGATTCCTTAACGCCCTTATATACATTTACAAGATTTTACCTAAGGTTAGATGGTTTTTTTTAGACTTTTTTACGTAATATTAACGGTTCAATACCATTAGCCGTGAAAATTTATTCAACATACATACCACACTAATTAAATAAATAAAAATTTATATGTACCCTTTAACACCATAGGGATTATCACTAAGTTCCCCACGGTGGAAAACCCTAAGGCCCTTTCCCATTATCTCCTTAATTTGTTTAGTTTTAGCAACTCAATTAAAAAGGGACTAGCTTTATACGCAAGCTCATTGTAGGTACGACTATTAGCTTCCCTCCCTTAAACTCAGCTAAAGGTAAATATCTTACCCATTAGCATTAACCCTAGTACCAGTTGAGTGATTGAAATGGTTTTGACGATCAATGTATTACTTTTACCCCTTAATACGTCCTTATAATGGATATGGATTACGCGGCAATTACCACATTCGGAAAGATTAGAGAGGAAAAGAAAAGTATGATGGTAAGCCATATAACCTCTTCGACATTAAGTTGCGCACGTTCTTTGATATTTTTCGTTAAATATAGGTTAAACTACCAGTTTTTTACTCGTTATTTTACCTGTTAAGTCGAGGACTATTACCTCTAGTACCTGACTAATTACTTCTCTTTTTGCGAAATTTACGATGGCCTAAATAATTACGTTAAATACAATATCAATTTTACCTAGTATTATACCGACTGAAATATTATTAAGTGGTTTCAGATATTTAATTATAAAAAAGGAACGGAAAAGGAAATGACCTTTTTAATTAGATGCTTAACAGGCTGATGTTTTACCAAGAAATAATAAGGAATGTGAAAGCTGGTGAAATCACTTTATGCCATTAGATATTACAGGCTATTACGGGTTATAAGGAGTTTGAATACGCCTTTCAATGCCTAAATACCATTTTTAAAGAGTTTTTTAACCAGTTACATTACTTGTTAACAACCGTATAAATTCTAGTTTCTAGTTCAATTAGTATATACCCTTAAATTCCGGACTTTATCAACAATGAAGAAAATCCCCTCAAAACGTACTACATGAATCCTTAGGACGAAAGGTCTAGATATTATGATTAACGGAAGGCCCAAGCTTGGGGACGTAATTAAGCTATTTACAGAGGAGGTTATTCCTTTTTCTTAAGGTCTTCAAACTAATTAAACAATTTTATTTTAAATGGCAAGAAATGTTGGATTTGCGGTTAGTAAGACTGCTAGTTTACACGCTACACTGTTGCTAAACGTAAAGACAAGCGGAATAAGTGATTATATATAGTCCCCTTTTACTTCTACTAATAATTATCTTAACACCGTCAGAAAACGTGAATGTATTGAGGTTAAAGAGAAGGAAAATAAGCCGAAGGCTATCCGCTGGTATAAAGATACTAATACCGTTTTCAAAGCAACTTAATAATTCGTCGATCATGACTTTTCGTACCGTTTAATAGGTAAAGATACCTATCGTCAATATAACAATAAAGACCCTAGATTTACATAATTCTTCACTGTTTAAGACTTTTATATTAAGTAGGGGTTTTAAGTTATTATACCGGACACGGGGGCAATAAGGTAATTTAATAGGAGGTCATTCGCAATACATCGCATTACGAAGGGGTATTAATAATGTTACTGAACTTAACTATACGGATATTAGTAAAACTAAGATCGGCTTCGGCCCTGGAAAAAAGCTATTTTTATTGGAATTAACGACGGTTAAAACTATTGTCAGCGTTATTGTTTCACAAATTTGAAAATCCCCTACCCCATTTCTCTTTTGCCTTAAATATATGAAAAAACTCGGCTTTAACGTTCACGTTTCAACCGATAAGCTGGTTTAGGTAAAGGGCGGTAAGACTTTTTAAGTTGGGTTTAAATAGATGCACGTTTGGTTTTACCTTCAATTGCTAGAGGTAGTGGTATTAAACTTAATGGAGTTGGAACTTCGTTAATTACATCTTGGTTTAACTACCTGGCAACTAATAAGTTTTATAAAGTTTGAAAGGCAGTTAATTAAGAACATATAGACTTTCTGGAATTAAGCAAAATTAAACGGCTTTGCTACACCTGCTCAATATATTTCTAGACCCTCCTTAAGATTTAAGTTTACGTTAAAGGAAAATTAAAGCTTTAACTTTGAAGGTTTTCGTAGATGTATTTTACTTGGACAGTAAGCTAGTATTTGACATTATGGATTTCGCTACAGATTTTTACGGAATCAAGTTTCTTGAAACTATTACGTTAAAAGAAAAGTAAATAGCATTACGTATTTTTTAGATCGATACGTACCTTGAGTTACCAAACGTATAGGTTTACGATGCCAATACTAACTTTGTTACGTTAGAAATTGAAACTAATTTCAAGTCGATGGGAATGTAGTATAAATAGGTCCTTGTTAAAGCCTACTTAGGTATTAGTAAAGTCGAAAGAGCCTACGTCTTTTTTCGAAAAGTTTATGATATCTTTATATTGGAAATCAGAAACTTTACAATTTATAAATTACAGCTTCAAATAGCAATAAAAGGTGTTAACTATATTATTTGCTCTAATGGCCTTGTATCAACTTTGTCAGTATTTAGAGCCTATCTATGTATAACGACTTAATAGTCACTATGCCTTGTTACCCAAAAAAGTTCTTTGGTATATATTAAGGCTCTAAGGAAACTAAGGAGGGACTCAGCACGTTATAAGTTTAATAACGCCTTTAATATCAGGAATAAACTATTAATAATTAACGTGTTATTACTTTCCCTTAAGAGTAAATTATTTACGTGGTGAAAGCTAATTAAATTAGATGGACCGTATAATATCTTAAGTATTACCAATCTAAATGTAGTAGTCTGTGTTATCAATAGCCCTATGACTTTCCGATTTATATAGTTTAAGTTGTAGCAAGACCTTTTAAGTTAGATAAAAAAATTCAACGTTGATAACCTTCGAACCGAATAGATTAGCTAGTATAACCCTCACGAGCCGACCGTTAACAAGCCACTAACACTTTGATAGTATGGAAACCCCCCCAAAAATAGAATACACATTAAAACGGAGACCGGAGACGGTGACTACAGGCCTGTGGGTATATATATAATGGTGTGAGTATCATGAAACCAAAATTCCAATGGAAGACTTAAATTTAAATTACTTGCCCGAGGCATTATTAATATATCGGTTGGTCATTTTAAAGAAAGCAACCAAGTGTAGATTGACGGCCATTTGTTAGAAGGAGTTATATAATTTATACCGTTAACGCCATTTGAAAGTTAAGATATTACTATTTTTTCATCGAGGATAATTTACGAGATTAAGGGAAAGACTGTCATGATCACACTAAATACCCGTAAGTAAATAGAAGGTGTCAGAGGGTTTATGTTAGCAGTAAGGTAGCAGAGGGAATAAAGGTGCAATATCAAAAAGATGTGTGTTCGTGCTGTAGGATGATCATTAGCCGTTAGGCTATTCAGGTGTGTAGACTGAATACTTAGATTGACAACTGAAGAGCTATGAAGGAAATGCTATCTATGGTGCTGACCGTGTCCTTATATCCCATTGCCTTCATACTATCTTCAGTGCTAGATCGTTTGGATCACCGTAATGATTCTATTGATCTAGTGCTGCCTCACCTTGGATCAGTAACTGATCTATACTGATCCATCACGTGACTTACTTATTCACCTTGCTTATATAAGAGATGATCCCAGCCTGATGTGTTGGGCTACAAGCTTTCCATGGCTCAGCTGCATGCTGGCTTGTTTCCTGACCCAACCGTTTTCTGGGTTATAACAAAGACCATGGACTGGTTATATAAAAATTCATGGTTAATCGCTTAAGTATATAGTAATAAAGGTAAATATTGGATCCCTATTTAATTGCTTATAATTTAGAAAATTAGTTGGCGTTTAATAATCGCTATTGTGATTAGTTTGATTACTGGTACGTATTTTCAGTTTAATTTTACCAAGAGGGATATTACGTAAAAACTCACGTACTCTACTACGGACCTCCAATGAATTAAAGTACTAAAATTACCCAAAAAAAACTGAAAAATAAGTTTCTGGCTGAAACGATAATACGTTATATCAAGTCTTTATACAGATTAGCTGAGGCAGGCGTCCAGTGATTTTTAAAGTACAGGGTATATTTTAGAAACAAATTGGATATGAAGATTTCAAATTTTAACTCATACCTGTCAATCACAAAGGGAAAAGACTTTGGCATCGTAGGCATTCAAATTAACGATACCTTTTTTTGGGGAGGATACTAAGTTTATGGCGGCGGAATAACGTCTATTGAGAAGTCAGGATTTTGAAAGTGTAAGCTAATTGAGACGTTGGCTAAGGGTATACAACTTGACTTTAATGGATCGTTAATCCGAATCTATAGTGTTAAATCTAAAAACGGTATTTACATTAGCCTACGTTAAAAAAAAGTAAGATACGAGCTTAACGTTTTTCGATAAGGCCAATGAGGTAACATTATAGATATACCTGGAGTAAAGGGCTGTTACGGCTTATATTACTATGTTTTGTTAATCGAAAGCATTGTACGACCTTTTTATTACAATATAGATACAAAATCAACAAGACTAAGATTTTGATAAGTGAAAAAAATTATCTAGTAGTAACTAGACCACTTGTAAAGATGAATCAATATTATTTTGTTGGACTTAATGATGACGAAGTTAAAAATTTTTGCGGACGGGTTATCTACTAATAATACTCACCTTACATCGAAAATCGACTTCATAATAAAGCTCATTATCGAAGAAAATCATGAAGGGCAATTAACAATTGCTAGAAATTTGATCTACTGGGTATTTTTTAAATACAAACGTATAATACCAAGCGTATTGGTATCGGAAGTTTATAGTATAATATTAGGTTTCAATATCGGTATAATAATTAACGGCATACTAAAGATTATTACCAAATAGCTAGGACTACCTCCGATACCTATAATAGTGTATATTAACTTACAATGCCTTTATAAATACCTATTAAAACTGGGTAAGATTAATGAACAACGTTTAATAATAAACTTAATAGCGTAAAGAAAGGTATACCAAGCACGGAAAATCGATAGAATCCAGTGCATTAACGGCAAAAATAACCCCGCTAATGCCTTGATTAAAGCCATGACTAATAATGCCATGGAAACATTTGTAAACAGTAATAATCTAACCTTACGAATCGAGGGCTACGTGGACCACCTAGTACGTGTCATGAAATAACAGGATTGCCCTGGTAAACAGGAAGACTGTCGGGGTAACTATGGTAATTCTGGCGATGGAAAGAGTTTAAATTACTGGGAAAAGATATGCAATTGGTAGCGTACTTGATGGGTATAAGTCTGTGGCAAAAGACCTATGTACGGGATTTGAGAAATGAAGGTCTCGGAGGGGTGCAGCAAAAAAGCTACGAAAGGCCGTAACTAATGTTAGTTTTAGTGCAGATTCATCGGAACGAACAGGGGTTTAGCTTATTATCGACTTGTGGATTGAGGAGGTAATTTAAAGGTTACCACCGATTAAAAACAAGTTACGCTGGCATACAGGCACAAAATAAAAATCCATTAGTATTGGAACAACAGTCAAATACAGTATAGTTAAATTAACTTTACTGTAAATAAAGTTGATTGTAGGTATTGCAATTTGACTGTAGTTTGTCGGATTTGAATATATTACACTGTAAGTGCAGCGAAGAAGGTACCAACTTCAAAGTGAGGCATAAGCTAAAGCATTTGGCTATATAAATTAGTGTGCAGATTGGCTAGCAGTCTGTCAAACTTAGAACTTACAACTTATAGCTTTACACCAGTACCAGTTACTTCGACCATAGTGATTCGAATCTTATACATTGTAACGATAAAGGCCTAGCAATACGTAACGTGATAATATTTATAACCCATATTTTCTAAAACTATAGATATTTTTATATATCCTTAAAGTTAGTATTGAAGGTTGCACTCTTGCAGAGTACACAGTAACGAGCCACGCTGCAATATTTACTCTTGCAGAGTGTACAATAACGTGTTACGCTACAAGGTTCACTATTGTTGAGTGTATTATATCGTGCTATTCCCTATAGGAGACGTTTGAAGAGTATAAAATAGAGCGCCACATTCCGAGTGAAAGCTTATAAGTTTTCACCTAAGGCGTGTACTCTCTGAATACCTATTTTTTATTATAATTATTTATTATCAATACCAACAATCTCATGATTATTGGGTTATCTTTTTACATTAACTTTTATGGACAAAACCTTTACCAATACTAATTAGTAGTCGTTTTAGTTGACTATAAATTACTCAGAGAAAAAACAGCCAAACTTAAATTAAATATTTTTAAGATAATATAAAAGTGGTTTTCATTGTCTATATGTTCATATTACGCTTTATAAGAAATATACGGCAGTGTAGAAAAATTATAAAGTGTATTGATTTTGAGAAGGATTACATTCGTATGAAATTATTAACTTGATTGGTGTTTTTTGAATATTGAAAGCCTCGTTACGTTATTTGTTAATTCGGTTAGAGTTGTAAACGTATCCAGATACCTTTTGGAAATTGTTTTATTATATATCGGCTATGTAAGATATTTAATCTCGGAACACTTTATGAAGATGTACCCGAAAATAATGTTCGCGACGTTTCGGTAAAACTAGAAAGCGTTCAAAATAACTTTCGAAACGTTATAGTAAACCTATGAAGCGTTTAAAATAATTTTTGTAACGTTTCGAGGAATTTGGAAAGCGTTTCAATCCGTATCCGAAATGCATTGGTAACCATACTAAACTCTTAAAACATCTTTTCAAGCGTTTCGACATATTTTTCGAGCGTCAAGTATAATATTTAGAACGTTTACTAAATATCATCCTAATCTTTATGTATATTTGACGTTACTTCTTTTTAAACGTTTACTTTACCCCGTTTATCGTTTCCCTGCTCACCTTATATTACACCCTTGGTTTCAATCTAAATTCCAAGCATTTGGAATTTATTAATTACTTTGTTAATATAAGGTCGGGAAACGTTAAATTAATAAGTTTGGAAAGCTTGAATAACTGGTAGTTACGTTTTATTTTTATTTCATTGGAATAAGCAAGCATTAGAAGTCTTATTTAAATCATTTTATCATATATTTATTTAGGTATTGTATACTTTTATTTACCGCTTTATTTTACGATGCCTTTTAATATATTATTATAAGCTTCTAGAAAGCTCAAATACTTCACCTTTTGTGTATTAACCTCTTGTGTACAATAATTTCGCTTTTATAATGTTACCCATAACAAATTTAGGTAAGGTTAGGTAATACATGGACCTCTTATTTTAGCATATAAAGTTTCGACAAAGAGTTTTTCAACTTGTTGACCTGAATATGTTGGATAATATTTTTCAAGCACTGGCTCAAAATTGAGCTTTTTGGTGGCGAATTCGTACGTTATAAACGTGATTTTTCGCTATTAAATGGCAAAGGCTAAAATGTTGGGTATATTTGATGATTTAAGTGAATAGTTCTTTCATTCGAAGCTGAATATATGAAATAACATGTATAATTATATTTATAAAGTATTATAGGTATAGTTACGAAGAGGAGGAATTAATACCATGTGTGTAATAAACGGCTGTATTACGAAAGCCCTATGTTCCACGGTTTAATTCTACTAAGTATTAGATTGGGAAGGGGGGAATTAATTATGAGTAGATTTTATAAAAAGATATTGGTTGGCGGAACGTAAAAAATAGATTATTAAAGAAATACAGAAAAAGCCTTAAAACACTTCACTTCAATAAAGTTGAAAATTCCCCAAAAAATAACCGCGCCTCACTAAGGGTTAACGGAGTTTAACAAATCGACGGAAGAATAGGAAGGGTGATAAAGATTATTTACTTTTCGAGTTGAATACGGACCCTTTTTAAAAAGTACTTTTAAGGGAAGATGACAACGAAACCATTTCTCGAACCCATTTAACGCCCCTTCCAGACGTATTGAAAAAGCTTTAAATAAAGAAAACAACGTTATTGAAGGTAATATAAACGGCAAAAAACTATGATTTGAATTTTCCGGCCCGATATTTAGAAACTACAACCCCTATTATAACAATTTATTACATTTATTTACCACTAGAATAAGCAACCTTATAAAGTTTTTGAAAGTTCCATGCTTCCTTTTGACTAAATTTCATGAGCAACCAACTGTTTAGCAAATACGTATAAAAGTATATCGTAAAAATCCGGATTTTGATTTTATGTTTTTTAAACCTGAAAAATACTTAAAAACTTTTTTTGTGAGATTTAAAATGTCATTCAACACCTCGATACGTCGATGGGCGAGTTTCGGATTAATGTTTATATCCGGAAAGGCTAAAAAAAAAAGCTTGTAAATTACGAAAGCAGATTCCGAAAAGATAAGTTACTATGTATTAAATTTATACTTTAAGATGCATATATGGTATAAGAATTATAAAAGCCCTATATATGGCTATAGAGGTAAAAGATGCTAAAAATTGAGACCCGGAAACCGAAGATAAAACAGTTACTATTGGGAGTGCTATTATACCTAAGTATAAAGTTTATCACATATAAAACCATATCTATACAAAATTATACGATATTGTACGGGTTTTCCAAAACTATGTATTATATTTTATAAAGCCGGCTGATAATCGAACAACCATAGATATATAATTAGATTTATTCAAACGATCATTTCATGTCAATTACACACCTGAACATGAAACGGAAGTAATTTTAACAATATATATATGCGATTTCAAAAGCGTTGAAAAGGATTTCAACGTTTACATTTATGAGTATACTTTTAGGGAAGATGACTTAGAAAATACAAGATTCATGTAATAACCCAAAAAGAGAAAACGGACCAGCGAATATTCGCAAGTTTATAAAATGCTTGATTTTTGGATAACGTATGTTGAAATAGCGAAAAAGGCGAGTTAAACGACCATATAACGTCACAATTCACATTATCCAATAGGTATTGCAAACGGTTCTAAGGCATTATGCCAAATACCGGAATAATATAAATTTTGGACGGTGGAAAAACGATAATTCGATACTTACACACCGAAAATTTCCATGTTTTTACTCGACCGGATGAAAAAACACCGGAAGATTTTGTTCTATTAATATTGTCACTTGGTATAATAGTAGTAAATATAAGATTCGGCCTAATTAAGGTTGAATATGATGGATTTGAAAACATTATCTCTATTATTATTAGCTAATATAAATAAATTCGAAATTAATGTTCGAAATACACTTAATGAACTTATCCGCGTTTCGGATAGTATATTCGTGTCATTTCGTCTGAAATTTGGATATCTGTATTTTTTTTTTCAAGGCACCTATACTTAAAACAGGTTATTTAACATAATTAAAACTACAAATATTATATCGAAGATTCGGGCACCCGGTTGCAAAACTCCTTTTATAGATTTTTTACGTAATAGGTCATACTGTTGGAATAGTAATATCTGCAATGCAGTAGGTTAACTTTGCTTACAATAAAGTTGACTATACTGACTGCATGTTGAGTGTATTGTTTTGTGTGGGCTACTGTATTGGATGTAAGCCGAGTACAGTATACGCCCACTTTACATTAGGGCATAGGCCAAGCAATTTGCTATAAAAATTACTGTGCAGACCAGCTAGCGTTCTACTAAACCTAGAACAATACATCCACCATATGACCATTTAATACTACTGTTACTTCGACTAATAGAATCAACAACGTTGTAACTTCTAAAGCCCTACCAATATTAATCAGTATTCATTGGGTTAAATACAAATAACTTGAATAAAAGAAAAACTACTTTCTGGTTACGCTTTGTAAAAGACGAAGGTTGAGAAAATAATTTTATGAAAAGCTTCTACTATTTCTCCAGCTTTCACGATAGTAATAAAAAAAAACTTTTAAGTTACACCAGTTTTTACGACAGTTTCGATTCGATAGTATCGCTATCGAAAACTCCATGAAATCTTTACAGGTCTTTTTTAAAACCGTTAAAACTAACTATTAAAATTTTTAAAGTTCGGCAAGTAAGTAAACGGCTAAGTTTGTACTATTACAGGACCTACTACTATATAAACAGCCAAGTCTCACGGCCAAAATAACAAACAACTTTTAACCTTACTCTTTACACCAAAATTTTACCCCTACTTTTTTTTTTTTTTTCCTAGGCTAATTCAATCGTTAAAATCGCTGCTCCGAAAGAAAACACCAAGCCGCGCTAAAAAATCTACATCGTGCGATCCAACACGAAGTCGCCAAGTTTCTACGTGACCTTACATCAAAAGCCCCAAGTCTCTATGCTTAAGATTACCAAGTCCCTCGCCTTACTCGCTCTATACGTCCTACATAAACTAAAACGTTAGAATAGCTACCATAAACGATTACTTTCAAGCCATTACCAACCCCGCTTGAAAAGAAGCAGTCAAAAACCTCGAAAAAGTTTTAGTTAATTACTATTACAAATAGCTTTTAATCACAAATATTAATAAAACCTTAACTTAGGCCTATCTGATCAACTTCGTTAGCTATTATATCCTCGACGCAGACCTTAGCGAAGAATATAATCGAAACGCCCGCGCTTTTCAAGATTTCTATAAGTTTTTTAACTACTAAACTTTTAACTTATAAAGAATAATCTAGCGTACGATTAAGGCTAAACTAAAAAAGGAAATTGATCGCCGTAGCATTTACATCCCAGAAAAGACCCCGTTAAAACTAACTGAATCCTTCTTTAAACTAACTCAATGTAAAAACCCCCCTTAAAATCTTAATCCTTAAAACTTTCAAAGGAAAATCAAAGGCGTAAAAGACTTTTACTGCACCTATACATGTTTCAGGGGGCCTCCTCCATATCCCTAGTTGAATTAAACTTTTTTATACGTTAACTATAAGAAACATATTAACCTGCTTAGTAACTCGATACCTTTATGTAACAATGCAGAGGACGTACTTGGTGGCGGCAAGGCTCATAAAATGGCGGCCGATAATACGGAAAAAAGTATTAACGTTAACGCTTTCCACCGATTAATTAAGCAAAATCATTAAGTACCTTAAAACCTTCAAGTTCTTATTACCCCCCAATCCTTTAATTAAAATCGCTAAATCCTTCAAAAACCTTTCTATAGTAAGTTTATCTACATATTTAAGCCCATCATAAGCCCCATCAAAGAACTTAATCACTCGCTTCAGGCGACTAGTAATTACCCTTAACACTATGCTTCGAAGGCTTCAAAACTTAAACCGCCAGGAAACCCTAATAAAGTCTGAGAAGATTATTACAACCTTTTCTTAAAACGTATTAAAATAGTCGAAATTAACTACAAGGTTTTCACGGACTTCGTCAAAATATAAAACAATATAAAAAGTATAATGGAAATCATTGGAAACTTTTTCAATACGAAAATAATACCTTTTTCAAACACTTACAAGTAAATAGAAATTTCCCCTTCTAGTTTTTACTCGATTTTCCCTAAGATCTTTACAGAGCATACCAAGGACTATAACCTAACCTCCCTAATCCGAAAAAACTACTTTTTGCGAAGTCTTTGATAACATAAGAAGTTACTTCGAACACGATATCCACCTTAACTAATACCATACGGACTGGGCTACTATGAGGTGGACTACGATAATAACGAAAAAAAAAATAAGGAAATACCAATAGACGTTCTAAATCAAATTCTTAACGAGTTAATATTATTACAGTAAGTAATGAGAAAAGCTTATGATAGCGAAACCACACTTCGCGAACAGATACAAATAGTGAATAGGAGCGTTAATAAATTTAGATACGTTCTATAACGCCCAAACACTACTTGCGAAGGCTCTTTTTAGATATTAACGCTCTGCGTTTACAACAACAATAGCTTGTATACGAAACTAGCTTAATATATACCCATAAGGAGGTAGTTTTTTTTAATGTGGATGAAGAGGACTTTACGGTAATTAATTACACCGACCGAAAATATAGCTATAAACGCTTTTAACGCCTAGGATCTAAGCTCGTAACCTCAAATTAAAAGCAACATCTATGATAGTGCTAACAAGATAAATATTTGAGTGGGATTGTTAACCGTAAGAACTATGGTCATAATTGTAGTAAAAGATATTAAATTTATAACAAACCTAGCTATTAGTTAACTAGCCCTACAACCCCCCCCCCCCCTCCACCCCGTCCGATCGTAATAAAGAAAAAGCAATATACCCTGTCTACTACCATACTACCTCTAAATAGAACCACTTAAAAAAAAATTGAAAAAGTTAAAGGCGACGATCTAATTAACGGAAGTTACCCTTAAATAAATTAAATAGCATAAAGATACATACCTTAATATGGCCTAATAACTAGCGAAACACGCCTTATTATACCGCCTAGGTAGTAAGAACCCCTATCTTTACCCTAACTAATCCTCTAAATCCTTAAACACCTTTAAAACTTACGATTGACACGCGAATTACAGGTTTCAAAGTATCATAACAAATATAGGCGCAATAAGTTACTTATTAAAAGGCTATTCGCAATACGTGAAATTACGGAAGGAAAATACTATGGCTACCAAAATCAATCGTAAGGATACTAATAAGGCTAAAGTAAACTTCGAACTAAGCGAACAACTATCATTACTAAAGACAACAGTAATACAAACTATCATTAGATCGATTACGTTTTACAATCTCAAGTCCCCTACCATTTTCCTTCGTTACTTAAAGAATATAAAGACTCTAGACATCAACGTTAACGTCAACATCAACGATCTGGTTAAAAGTGGCCAAAAGTTTCCCCTCGCCATTAAGTGTGGACACTTATAGTTTCATTTTCAAAGCTCAAAAGTAATGTTATTAAAACGAACGAAGTTAGAAATACGCTAACTACCCCGTCTTTTCAACTACCTAGCCGTTAACAAGCTATAAAAAGTCTCAAAATCCGAGAAACATAAAAATAAGAAATACTTTACCCTAAAAGCTATCAATCAGCTTTACTACCACTACCAAATACATAACTAACCCCTCTAAGATTGAAGTTTACATTGAAAGACGATATTTAATTTAAGTATAAGATCTTTATTAATATGTTTCCCCTAAATAACAAGCTTATTTTCTACATCGTTAATTTCGCAATCTTTTTTTATAAGGCTAAATTTCTAAGGTCCCTATCAACAAAAGATACGTGGAAAATGATAAGGATACTATAAATTAAAACGTACTTAGGCCTACCTCAAGTCATTATCCACAATACTAACACCAACTTTACGACGATTAAGTTCGAGGAAAACACCAAAATAATGGAAATACAGTACAAAGAGGTGCCTATAAAAGCCTATTTAAATATTGAAAATATTAAAAAGTTATACGTACTACTTTGCCGAACGTATAATATCTTGACGCTGGAAATTAAAAGCTTTACACATTTAATGGAACGCCTTGAAATGACGGTAACGGGTTTAAACAATACTATGGGATTTAACGCCACAATACCAACGATACCAGTATTTAAAGCGTACCTACACCTAACAAGTAAATCTCCGTCATTAACAAGTACTCAGAACCGAGCAATGGCATACGGCAAAGCATTGAAGGAACCACGGAAGGAATCAACACGCTGCCAAGTCAATAACACCCTTAACACTAGGAACGGCCCTACGATTATCGACTTAATTATTTTGCCGTTACAAAATCAAGTCCTACTATAGCGGAAGCCGGGCAAATGGAAAAGCATATACAAGACTTTAAGTATATCAATATTTGAAGTAATTATTAAAAATATTCAAGGTCTTATAACCTTTCATTTCACTCAGTTTAAACTTTATTTTAAGGTAACTAACGTTAAAACCCCTCAAGTTAAACTACTGAGCTAATACAAACCTCCTCCATCCGTTATCTACAAGCCAATAAAACGCCGCCGACGCGAACGACCACCGAAAAAAAACATTAAAGAAAAGGGATACATACCGGGCAGAATCTATAATACTATTAAAATAAACATAAAAAAAGGATAATGAAAACTTAGTTCTAAAGCTTCAAATACAAAGTATTATTAGGGCTTTCGGAAAACCTTTTAAGGAAAACAACAAGGTCGAAATTACCGGCCTAATAATTCGAGGAGTTATATAATTCGTACAGAAAGCCGTCTTTAACCTTCAAACCCCAAATATTACTATCTTCAAATCTAGAATTATTTACGAAGTGAAGGGCAAGACCACGGGGCGGAAATATAAAAAGTCGTGTGTAATCGCTTAAGGATATAATAATAAAAGTAAAACCAAAACCCTTACGTAATCAATAACAATTTGAAAAATCAGCCAAAGCTTAGTAATCGCCTTAACAACAAGTTTATAAGTAAAAACTAAAGTCAAATTTACATTGAATAACCAAAATATAAAGCAAATATATATGTAATTAGCAATCGAATTATAAAGAATAGTTTTACTAAAATGTCCATAGAAACTACGTGTTATCTACCTTTTGCAGAAGGAAATACGGTTTATCAAACCACTATACAAACTAACCGAAACAGAAGTCCATTAATTTCTAACCTAACAATCGTACTTTAAGTTAAAATTAGGTTTAAAGTAACTAACATATGACCCGTGTTTACTAGTAATATGAAAAGATGACTTCGGACTAATAAGTATATAAACTAATGATACCATTTTCGTTGGAACAACTAGCTTTATAAAATCGAAAGAACAATCATTAAAAGACTTAAAGTACTAAACCTATAAACTAGTTACGACATTAGTTCAAAAGAACAAATTTAACTTCAATAAATAATGAATCCGCGTAATTAATATTAATACCGACCTTAACAATCTCAAAAAAGGCTAAAAATCAAACTTAATCACAATCGACAAAAATACCGTAGCCAAAGCCTAATGGTACCTGGAACAAAGTACCCATACCAGCTACATTACTACCTTATATCGACCAAAAGCCTCTTACAACCTATACATTACGACACAAGCTCAAAACCCAAAAAATAACGATTTTAACCGGCTAAATAAAATTCTTAAATAACTAATACTGAACCTAAACCAAGGGATTAATATAGTTACAATCGATCTATTAAAGACCGAGTTAGTAATCTTTACAAATGAGGTTTTTTATAAACAAAACTGATTCATTTATACAATTCGGCTTCCTAATGTCCCTCATTAATAAAAACAGGCGAAAGAATCAATTTAACATTATCGGCAGCCTAATCTATTGGACTTTTATCAAATATATAAGGATTACACGAAACGTACGAAGTTCGAAGGTTTACGGTATATTGGTAGGCTTTAATATAGGCGTGATATTGTATAAAACCCTAACCGTCATCTCCTGGAAACTAAGAATTTTTCTTATCCCAGTAATAATTTATACCGACTTGAAAAACCTATGCGAATGCCGCTGGAAGCTTGGAACCACCAGTGAAAAACGCCTAATAATTGACGTAATAACAGTCCGCGAATCATATGAAATTAAATAAAGTAATAAGTTCCATTAAATTAACGGAAAATACAATCCTGATAATACTTTAACGCAGGTATTACCGATTAAGGCACTTAAGAGGTTTGTAAACAGTTACAGTCTAACTATACGCATTAAAGGCTACATTGAAAGGCCGCCCGGCAAAGCCAAATCACGTAACTATAGTTAAAAATATACTAACGAACTGGAAAAGAGCCAGTAAACTAACTATAACGACTTATTTAACTAACACGGCTAAATTAGAAGTTTATAAAAGTCTGTAATAAAAGATTTTTTTCTGAGAATCTATGAAATCGAACCTCGAAACTATAGAACAACCGACGGTAATTAGGGTCAATTTCAGTACAAATGGATGCAATTCAATGTGAAAATTAATTGGAATTGACAAGGGTCTGGTCAATGAACGAAGTCGAAATTCAGCGCTGACCAAGAAACATTAGTCAACCTCACTAACGTACGCGCATAAACTAAAAAGCTCCTAGTATTAAAATGGTAATATTTGCAATACAACAAATTAACTTTACTTACAATAAAGTTTACAATACTAACTGCAAGTCAAATGAATTGTTTTGTTTAGGGCTATTATATTAGCTATAAGTCAAGTAAAATATACGTTCACTTTACACTAGAGCGCGGGTCAAACAATTAGCTATACCAATTATTATGTAGACTTATTGGACCTGGGTGGGGTACCAAACCCCACCTGCCTTATTGTTATTGTTGTACTTACTTGCTGTATATACCTACTGCAAACTTAGCAACTTGATGTTTTAGACTTAGCCTTTTCACTTTTCAATACTCTGCAAATTACACTACCACTATCAAAATCCAACAAATCGTAACTGTAAATACAACCGATCAAGTTAAACAAGGCTTAATTGACACTAGGATTTAATTTCCACCAGGATTTATTGCTGCTATAGTCTGTAAAACGTAAGATTACTCAAAAAACATATCATCAATCCCCTAAGCCACTGGACTTTCAATCTTTTCCTACATCGATTTTCCCTTCTTTTATTACTCTAAATATTCTTCCATTGTTTTCTATAACAATTAGACAGCTACAAACGTTATTAGCAGACCAGTTACTTCCTTATACGCCGTTGCAACGAAATCGAGGCCAGCAAGCCTTACTTACCAGTTCAACGTATCAGCTATCTCGAATTCCACTCCCCTTTTCCTCATCAAACTCAGTTCGCTTTAATACAATAATACAAACGATTTCTAGGAACTCTACCTCTTGAAGTAGCGGCAACGAAAACAGCGGCAACAGCGGCAACAGTAAGTCTATTATAGCTTACCTCTGTGAAGCTATTAATCGATAAATTAACCAGCGTTTCACGGCCATGAATAAACTCCTCGACAATTTACATATTCATATTCGCGAAGTAAGGAACCAAATCGAAAATCATGTAAAGTTAAGAATAGCTAAAGGAGTTGCAACTGCTCTGGCTGCCATATGATAAAATTAGTCTTAAGTTTTCTGTCCTTAGTCTCTACGTCCAAGCTCACAAGCTCGTAAGGAGAACCGTTATCCTCGTAAGGATAATAATCGTCCTCTTGAAAATGACCGTTACAATAACAGGAGAGTTGCCGACCGCGGCGAGTTTGAACACCGCTAACCCGATCGCTGCGATCTCGAGCCTCTTCGAGATCGCGACCGCCCCCGAAAACCTAATTACGAACTGCAAAAACGTGAAGAAGTTAATAGACGCGAAGCTTCAAAGTCTTTTTTACAATACACGGTGGGAGGAAAGCACTTAAGAAAAAGAGGTAAGGGTTTTTGACCGAAAATATTCCGATTCTTTAAATCTCGGCATTATAACAATAGGTAAAGACGTTATCTTTACGAAAGTCTAGTATTTCTAATAACGGCTGAATTTATTTACTGATATTAATTTTTGCATTGAAAGCTAATTGGTTAAGATATTTTTCATTTTATTTTAGGAAGCAGCTGTTTATTGATATAAACGAAAACTAATTTCATTTAACTATCATAAATTATACTCTCGCGACCTTACGGATATTATAAATGTCCTTATAGTAAAATTCGTTATTGATGTTGGGCGAGTTATTATTAAGGATCGAAAATATACCTTTCGCCTTCGTAACCTATTGCATGACGAGTACCGGCTAAAAAATTTTTAAACTAAAATATGATACATCAAAGCTATTAATATCTTCAATATATATAATAATGATTAACTAGTAATTATAATCAATATTTGGTCTTTATTGGATGTAAATACTTAGTAATATTTACTACCTACATATCGAGGATAGTAAATACGTAAGTATATAGCTAATATTAAGGAAAATAAAATCACGTTATTTACGATAGCAGAAAGTAAGTTTGTCTACTATCGATCTTTTTTGAAAGTCGGAATAAAAAAAAACCTTAAAACTTTTACGGTAACCGGGAAAGTACTTATTAAATATACAAAAAAATGCATTATTTTAAATACCGAAAGGAAACTTAAGATCGGGGGTACGGTCGTTAATACGATCGATACCAAAATCATAAGCAAAATTAATAACATTGTAAAAATCTTATTCGTAAAAGAAAGTCGTAAACAATGTGATTAATATACCTAGGCTAAGTAAGAAAACTTGCGGATATTATTACGAGCATTTCGACTTGTTTAATTGGCTATTTGCTTATTTAAAAGGCTATTTAGCTCGCGGCACTATTAACACTAGTGCTATACGTAGACATTTACGCTAAGTCGATAAACTCACCTTAAACAATTTTTTTAATAATCTTAAAAAGTTAAAAGTTATTATAACACGTAATGTTAATAACGAGAGTATTTTGGTAATGACTGGGTATAAATACTTGTAGATTTCCGTACGTGGTCGCGAGCATATTACGAATAAAAACGAAAACATTATTATATGCCTCGACGCAGGTACAGGTAAAATTCTCGTAGAATTTCGATTCCTCGAAAATTACTTTTCAGATTTTATCAAGTTTAAGGTATTCACGTAAAAACGAAAAACAATTTTAAACGTTATAGGACCCCTAATTTACCTGAAAAAGAAAGCTAAATAAATATTTTAAAATACTCACTATAAAATTGAAAGCTTTTAGAGATTATTACGTAAAACGACAAAAGCTTGGGTTGTGCATAAACTCTATGCTAACACATTTTTCACTAAAAGTAAACTAAAAACTGATAAGGATAATATGCTTATATCGAGAAATATATTTTTATTTCGCGATAATAAATTCGATATCCTATTTACTATATATATCAAAAGCTACCAAGCCTATAATTCATAAAGTAAAAATTCGTTTCCCAACCTCGGTACAACTTGGATAAACTATCACGGTATTAGTTGAGTATAAAGACCTACCTAAGGGTCGTTAGTTTATATTTACTTTTTCATATTCAGTCATCCTAAACGTAATTATTAACGTTACTACGCCTTGGATTACATAACTACATAATCCAAACGATTAAGTAATGAAAACTTCCAAAAACGACCCGATTAGGAACTATTACTAAATACGAGGATTTAGCTTATTTTCACGCTAATTCAAACGGAGTATTACAGGCTTTAACTTGGGCTAATAGCGCCGCTATTATCTTTTTATTAGTAACGTAACCTATAAAGGCAACCTTAAAAGGTTATTAGATAAACTTGAAATTGTTTAGGGCGTTAAACGACGATTCGCTTAAATTAACGCTGGAAGCCGAGTTCAAACTTAATTCTCCTACCATATAAATAGCAACCTTTTTTTCTGGCCTTACAAAATCAACCTCAATATTCATCAGCCATAAAATAAGCATTCCATTAATAGACGCAGTAGTTAACCTAATTAAAGAGTCTTTTTACAAACCTTTAAAGACAACTCGTATAAGGTTAGAATTGAGAAAGGAATTACCACGGGAAATACCTAACATATTGGGTATTACTATATTGAAAAATATGCTAATAATTTAAATGGCATAAAGCGTCGATATGAACTCGACTAATGAAAAATATAAGTATTTAAACTTTAGAAAATATACGAGTAATACCCTTACATATAAGAGGATACCGATTAAGTAAATATTTCGGAGGAATAGATAAGAAAGGTATTATTATTTGAAGTTTAGAAATGTACCAAACTTAACTATTATATTTATTCTATTTTAAAGTGGTACAAGTAACTTTTAAACTAATATATTAACAGTATTTACGATTGAAACCGTAAAAAATACTCGGATGAGATTTTACTATTCGCCTTATTAGTATTTGTAATTTGGCGTATAATTTATAACGTTTAGAAGGGACGTATTGTAATCAATTTCAACTCGCTTAATAAGTATAGCGTACCTAATAGTTACCCTTTGTTATTATAAAGCTACATTATCGAATCGTTGCGTAGAAAGCATTGGATTATATTAGTTAATACTACTAAAGTTTTTTTTTAAAAACTAATTATTTATTTTCGATTAAAAGACCAATTTACGGTGGTTTACTACCGTGAATTAAAATTCTTTAGAGTTACTTTCATGTTATTTCAAAATTCGTCTTTTACGCCCAAAAATACATAAATTGTACTTTTAAGCTATTTCGAAATTTCTACAAAGCTTTTATCGATAATATTATCAATTTTTTCGGATATATTCGTCAAATACCTCATTTATTGAAAATAAATATTTGGTTTGTTTTCGCGAAAAGGGTTGTTACTTTTGCTAAAAAAAAAACTATATAATAGCTTCTAGTTGGTTTAGCTCCTAGAATTTTATATTAATGCTTTCGACCTATTAACAGCCGAAAAACGCACGTAAAGGTTTTGTAAATTGTGGGTCCCAAGAAGTTTTAAGGCTTTGGAAACATATTTAGGTGCGAGGGGCTTCCTGCGACTAATGATTCCATAATTTACTTAATTATCGAACGTATTATAAAATCTTAAGGTCGACTTACTCTCGTAAAATTGTTAATAGGGTAAATCTAACACCATAAACGAAGGAAAACGTTGGTATTACATATAAAACACCAAACTAGAGCCTATAAAAAATGAATAACGTTTATTTAACAAGTTTTGAAAATATTTATAGGGACGATTACGTTTATATTATTCTAATCCAATAACGCCTTTGTTTTTAAAACTTATTAGTAATTTAAATCGTAGATCAGACTTTATACTTATTCTATTATATCAATGCTATGTTCAAAGTCTCAGATAACATATTCCACTTATATTAATTCAATTAATCATATTACTTAATCTATGTATTATTAAGGTAAAACTACATTACAGATCTTTTAAATACGAAGTCGCTTACCTTATGTAGGCTTACAAACGCCTATGTATTACAATAGTTAGCAATTCTTATCTAGTTATCATTTTTACAAATAATGAATCTACTAAAGTCATAATAAATGAAAATTAAATAGATACCATATTGATTGATCGCCATTGTAAAATATTGATTGATATTTCTCTGTATTTTAATATATATAATTAAAATGTCGTTATTATTTTAGGCCTTCTTACTATTGTTTTCAATATTTTATGGAGACCTTTTACTCCAAACGATGAAGTAGTACGGGAAAAAGATAAACAACTAATTCTTGACCAAATTTTCGATAATTATCCAGCTTTTACGTATAATCTCAATATTGCTATATATATGGAAAAAATCCAAATGCCAAATGAATTAAGGCTACGTCTATAGGCAAGCTACTAAACAAACGTAATATGAAAATCGATAGTAAATAAGTTGAGAAGTATGATGGTAAGGACACCATTTTAGCTTTAAAACCCGGGCACCCTTTACGTTTTTTCGACCTTTTTTTATATAATCGAAACGTATTAAGCCGTAAGCGTTTAATGTTATTCAATATTATAATATAGGATTTTTTACTAATGCTTACAATAAACTATATTACTGTAGATTTACAAGTATAATGACTACTTTATATAATACTTAATTTCGGTTTAAACGTGAATTACTTGAAATATATTCACGAGATTACCCACGGTAAAAGTAAATTTAAAATATTTACTAAAAGCCTATGGAAAGTTAATAATTGATATAAGTATCAAAGAAGCCGATATATGTTATTTATATAGATTTCATTATAAATTTACCAGTCGTTTCTTTTTTAAACACACCGTGGTATTTGACGGTAAAAAAAATAAAGACAACGTAATTATATTGGTAATATACAAAACATTGAACAAAATGTTTCTTTTTCCCAAATATACGACATATACCATTAGTAAATGGACTGCTCTCTTATTAAGGCACTTATTTCTTTCAGATTAGCCTTATCCCTAAGAAATAATCTTAGACAAACATCTTAAGTTTTTGTTTACATTTTGAAAAGAATTATTAAAAGGTTTGGGAACGAAATTAATAATTATAACTACCTATAATCCTTACCCTAATAGTCAATTTGAGAGGATGAATTATTCCGTTAAATTGATATTACATTACCATGTATCTAAATACCCTAAATAGCTATAAATCAAGTATAATCTAACATTGTAGTGAAATCTCAATAACGCTCATTTTCGAATAATCAACTTTAATAATTATGAATTTCGCTTTAGCTTCAATTTATGCTTACTAGTGGATTGTCTTATTCCAATAATACCTCCCTCATAGGCTAACATACATTTTATACGGGAATATTTGAATATTTTATATGGGATACTTGATTATCAATAGATATTATTATATTAAAAGCTAAAAAACGATACGATAAGAATTGTAGATAGTATAATTTTAAGGTCGGCAATTGAGTTTAACTTAAAATTATCCGAATTCATAAGCATCTTCATCGTTAAGAAAACTCGCCCCTTTTCATTTAAGACCTTTTACTATTGTAAATAATGTTGAAAAACTCGTTTTTATTTTAGATTTCCCTTAAAATTAAATGATTCATCTTACTATTAATATTTTTTACCTAACACCTATATGGGATAATAACACCTTTGAATGATACGCTTGGTATTTAGCACGTATTAAATGTGAAAACGATAAAAGTAAATAGAAAGTGAAAAGAATACTGAATAAGGGATTTAATCGCTGCCGCCGAATAGGTTAGCAAGTTTAGTACCTCGTGCGATGAAAGTGATTTTTAGACAAGGACGAAGAATAGGTAAATCTCAAGGATTTGGAATATTTTGGGAATTTATTAAGTAGTTTAAGAAGAATTTTGGATAATTCTCTTAAATACTTGTCCGTTTCTCACAAAAACAACTTTTCGCGAGTACTGCTCCTCACGAAAATTGCTTCCCACGAGTACTCCTTCTCGCGAGAAGCTATTATCAGGAGACATTTATGATAGGAACATTATGCTTTCTTTGTTCCCCGGCATTTGTTAGACTTGAGTGGGGTACCAAACCCCATCTTCCTAATTTTCATTGTTGTATCTACTTGCTGTACATACTTGTTGTAAACTCGGTAGCTTGGAATTCTAGACTTAGCTTCTTCACTTTTCAATGCTCTACAAATTACACTACCACCAGCAAGATCCAACAAGACAAGCTAGCGGTCTTCCAAACCTAAAATAATACATCCAATATTTGATTACGAAATACTACTGTTATTTTGACTAAACGAATCAACAAAGTTGTACCGTTTAAAACCCTACGAATATATATGGATATTAAAAAAAACATAAAAGCTGTCGAAGAAATCTGTTACGAATACTATCAACATTTATAGGCTTTGTAAAGGTTGAAATTCTGTTGCCAGGATGACAGGGGCTTTAACTACAATGTTATTTTAAATATAATATATTTTAATAGATAGCTAATATTTTAGGTTTTTAACGGCGTAATATTATTTCATTCCCGAAATTTGGATGATACACCTTCGTTACCGATTACAAAAATGCGTTGGTAAATTATTATACAAAAGTTTATTTTAGGCTTTCGCATTAAATTACTCACGATACAGGTATAAATTTCGATTCGATTTAATAGCAAGTAAAGGTTAAAATTCCTGGAAAAAAGTATAAATAGATACCAATAAGGACATCTTAGGGTATTGAAAAGTATAAACCATGTTATAAACTATTTATAAACTGTATACTGTTTTATACCAGATATTAAAGGGTATAAATATTAGGGAATTAATTTTTCAAATGGTAGAAAGTGTCGTGAATAATACTTTTAGCCTGAGTGACCTAATAACTATCCTTTTTGTCTTTAGCGTTTACCATAAAGTTTATACAAATTCCATTTTATTACGAGTAACAATGTAAAGAGAAAATGTTGTAACGAAAGTGATAGTAGTATTACTTTTTTACGGTTTAGGAATGATATTTGGGAAGTATTGATAATGAGGAATGGCTCGTATAAAACGGGCGTTTTGAACTTACCACTTTAGTTTGAAATCCTCGTTTGAATAATGAAAAACTAGTGAATTGGCTTTTACAAGATTAACGATATTAAAAGATATAATCAATTTATTAATTTACCAAATAGTACGATTTCATTTTATTTAACGATAATATGTGAGTATAAGAAGGAGAAGTTGGATAATAGAGTCTCGAAACCATAATTTGATGAGTAATACTAATGCAGTTACTTTTACAATTATTAAAGAAAATTTCCCCCGAAATATACGCACCTTCTGTATCACTCTTTATAATCGTCTCTACATAATAAAAACGATTACTTTATACAAACGAAATCGATATTACGTCACTGAAAACGTCCACTTAGTTCGAAAAACCAAAAAAACGCTTCAATTTTTTTACGGTTTTTTTTATCACCTCAAAAGAAATGGCGAATCGTAAGTTAAACATAAAACTCCGCTATAAATGCGTTATTTGAGCCCCGGGTAACCCTTTTGAGGAGTTAATCTATGTGGAAATCTTTACCTTAATCAAATAGGATATCGTCTGTTGTGAAAGATTGGACCTAATAGCTTACGGCGACTTTAAGATTTTCTGCACCTGTTTTTTCAAAAGGGTAAAATGAAAAACCAGAAAGCCTTGTAAGAAACTCGGCCTTATAGTTAAGAGGTACAATAATATAATAAAGAAGGATATTATGAATTAATCGCCTATGTTATAACGAACGTACCATCGTTAGATTTTAGTGTTTACTGCCTAACTAAGAACTATTTACAACCTTTGGCTTAATCTTTAAAATATTATACAAGTTTACATATAATTAGAAAAGCATTTTAAAGTCGCTTTACGTTTTTGCTGAAGTTGGAATATGTTGGTATAATACCTAGCAAAGATATTATAAGAAACGCTTCGGAATAGCTAGCTCGATATTCAACTTATGACTGCTGGTTTTAACACTACGTTTTAAGAGATTTACATTTATTGTAATGAAAACGAACGATACTTTCATGTTATGTAATACTTTGCTTTATGCTACGAAGAAGATGAAACTTCAAAAGGCCGGTTCAAAAGCAAAAACTAAAGTATGACTGTCGGAAGACCGCCTAGTTGATTTTCATGGTATAATAATTACGTTTTGGGAAGATATTGTAAATCTTATATAAAAATGGTATTTGTATAAAGGTAAAATTATGAACCTAATTAGTAGAAACTAAACTAATAAGTATAAGAATCAATGTATATATAAAGCTTGAATAGTATTAGTTATATGGACGAAAATGGAGTTTAACCTATTTCTCGTTATATAATGTTGGATAAACCCGTCAGATAATATATGTAAAGTGTCTAACAAACGCCTTAAGTGGCAAATCAGTAATCTGAAACGCAACCTCCTCTTTTCACTATTCTATATACAAATAGGGAAGCTTTTTTTTACAAATGGATTTTTCACGAATAATATCGATAATAATTAGTAGATAGGGGTTGAATTTATTTTTGCTAACAAAATACCAGCTTGAAATTGATTTACCCCTTATAATAACATCATCTATTAAAATTTACTAAAATTTAAACGGGTTACTCGGAGCGTTTTAGCTGTTGAAATTTATAGTATAGTTGGAAAATTCGACTCCAGTATTACTTTGGTGATAATGGTCCAGAAAATTATTTCAACCCTTGGTTTATTACCCCTCCTTTTCATGATTTGTACTAATTTCTTTCCCCTTTTTGAATATATATTTCAGTTTAAAATTATAAATTAGGAACCTTTTATAATCGATACTATAAACTTAAGTAAGTCGTATACTCGTTGTTAGATTAAGGAGATAATATAGATTAACAGAAATTAGAACCCGGAGGATAAGATAACCAAGCGCCCCAAATAGAGTATTGGCTGCTTTTATGTTCATAAAACTTTTATTTGTTAGTATTGCTAGAAAAGTTTTATAACCTAACCCTAGATAGGCATACTACTTCTTGCTTATTTTGTTTTTTTACATCTTAAACCTGGCATTTATCCTTTAAATTGGTTATTTGTATCGCTTTCATTATATCGTTACTTTTAAAATTTACTATTTACACCGCTTATAATACATTATCACTCTTTGAATTTCTTACTTCTGAATCTTTTGATATATTGTTATTTTTTTCTATTTACTATTTACAACTTCAGTACTATATTGTAACATTTTATCTTTAATCCTAATATTTCATGGTATGATTTTTCAATCGTAATTTCATTACTGAATTAGTCTTTGTATTAACACTGGTTAATCTAGTAAATATAAAAGAAGGCAGCTATTCGCTGCGGAAAGGCGAGGGGGAAGCGGGTACTATATCTTTTTCTTTCACGTTCTCGTCCTCGCCGTTATCGCTGTCGTCTCCGTTGTTGCCGTTGCCGTCATCGTCGCCAACTTCATTACTGACAACACCACTACCACCAACGTTGACTCTATCATCGTCGTCGTCGCTGAGAGGAGATCCTCGCGCTTTGGGCTAAATACTTTTGGGTAGTGGGTGTGGGAGGTCTTTATCATTTTTACGACAACGCGCGATAACGTCGTCGAACTCGCCTACGTAGTATATATTCAGGTCCGCTTACTAGGTGGTAATAACGGTTGCCGTCTCCTTAGGCCGCCGATCAATGCCAAATACGAATTATTCTCGTTTTGTTTTAAGTGTTACCAAAGTATTTATCTTTTCATAAAAATTTCGAATAGTATATTAAAAAAGTAAATAATCATTGTTTACACATAGAACTATAGATTCAAAAAATAGGTCACTTATTGTAAAAATGACGGGCGCGTAATAAGTTCTCAACCTATGGCTTCAATACAATCCGAACAGGGACTTATTCGTTATTAATCCGTTGTTACCGGTAAAAGTGGGTCTAATAATCCCTGTTGAAACAACAATCGTTAATAAATTTACCCGTAGCGAAAAATTTCACGTATGATACGTAAAGCGTATTTATTAGCAGTCTGAGAATGCGAACCCGGATACGCCGTTTTACACGCCAGAAAGACCTTATAACACACCCTCGCAAACCGTTATTTGAGATGGCAAACTTGATTCGCTGCTTTGGCCTCCTTCACAAAAAAGCTAATATAGTATAAATTAAGAGGGGAATTAATATTATCAACCGCGTTATAGCTCAGCGATATTACGTTTTTGGCAACGAAAGGTCGATACAATCAATACGGTCTTTACTTACGGCTAAAAGGTAAGTTTAATAACATTAGGAGCCCGTCGCTCCTTTCTTGAGGGGGTGGGGTAAGTAATGAAGGGGGAGAAAGGAGGAGGAAAAGGGGGGGTAGCGGTTTACTGGATGGCGGGTGATAAAAAGAAAAGAAAGGGGGTATTAGTTTTAACGGCGGCGGCAGGAGAATATATTACAAAATCCAAAAGGTTAAGAGGTAGGAAGGCGGCGGGTTATGGCGGTGGCACCTTCGTTGCATTTAGTTTAACGCATTAAATGGCGCTTTTAAAACCTTTTTTTATGGTGGATTTGTTGGAGGAACGGTTAAAACATAGTATTAGTTAAGTGATTAATTTATACGGGAGGTTTTAATAGATAATTAGGAACAAATGATTTAGGCGTTCAAATGTTGAGTGGTTGTTTAGGGAGTAACCTTATAAGTAAAGACACATTGCTCAAAGAGTTTAATACTTTACATTTACCTTGCCATATACACCAACGTTCCCAAATCTTTAAGTTAATTTTATTTTCATGTAAACGACTTCGTCATCAAAATAAATTATAGTTTGGTTTTTAAATTTGAGAAAGTGATGAGAGACATAAGATGTGTTTTTGAAAACGTATGGTCTTTATTAATAAGTATGCTATTTTCGGAGTTACGCCTTTTTAAAATTAACCTAAATAGTATTAATGATTAAACTTGCCTCGAATAGCCAAGTAGGGTAAATTATAGATATCGTAAATTTCATCAGGAAATGAAAGGTAAATATAAGCTTTAGTAGCGGTTAGATAGTTGTTAAAGAGAATTTAAATCTTGGTATTAAATATTGTTTATATGTTTTCGACATTATTAGCCCGAGTTCCAGTTATACTCATATTTCCCTGGACTTCAATTTTACATGGACAAGGTAATTCAGGAGCTTTTCGAGGTTTACCTGTGTTTTAATACATAAAACCAAAGTAAGTTGCATGTTTATAAAACGTTTTCCAAGTGTTAACCAGTGGTTAAATAACGTAAAAACCTAGGTATTCATAATGGAAAATAGTGATGAGGATTTGTTGAGTCACCTAATGTGAAGTTAATATACGTAGCGATGCCAATTTCATGCTCTTTCCTCTTATTCGTTTCAATGGCCTTTACATCGTATAGATTTTGAATAAAGACTGTAGTTTTAAATTAAATCAACTATTTTGGTTATAAGTGTAGATGTAATTATTAATAAACTATTATGGATTCTAATTGAAAACAAAGGAAATCTAGATTGTATTATTAAGCGTATTAATAATAAATTTGATAGGTTACTTTTTATGTGTGAGAAATTATCTATCGTTTAGGAATTAAAGTGTGCTTTGGTTAATAACGAGTACGAGGATATAGTCGAGTAGTTGTAGTAATGATAGTAATATAAGTAAGTTACTGTATTTAATATCTATAAAATAGTATTTTCTAAACCGTTTGAAAATATGAAATGAAATTAAACGAAATCTGCTAATGGGTTGGGTGGAAACACCTGTCGTTATTTTCGGCTGAGTGATAATGGGATTGACAAATGTTTAAGGCTACGGTATTCTAAAAGTTTACAAAACATTTTCAAATCGAGTGTACAAAATTTTCCCATTTAAGTACAACATTTTATTTTAGGAAGGTATTAGTATCGAAGCGGTTTCCTTAAGGTTCATTGCGGGATTTTAAATTATTTTAATGTGATTATTGTGTTTAGTTTCGTTATTATTGTTAATAATCTTGATAACGGATGGTTGATAATTATCGATTTGCTAGTTCGTGATCTGGTTTGAAACGGTTCGAATAAGTTGGTTTACGTAAAATCGGGAGTGTTTCCTTTTTGAAATATCGAACTTTGTAACGTGAGAATCAATAATAGGTGTAATAATTTATTAATCACATAGTTGATTTCAATTTATATAATATTTACTTGTTTTATGATTTTTTCAAAAAAGTGTAACGTTATTGCCGACCAAAAACAGTTTTAAAAGAGAGCATTACTTATTAGCGGTATCTTTTATACGCTGTTACGTATTCTTTATTACGATTTATACGAATTTCGTAACGTTTACAATATATTAAACAAAGTTTTTAACCTTTATATGCGGTTTAATAATGAGAATAAGTAAATATTAAATAGGTTGTATAAAGTTGATATAATAATCGTATACTACATAAAATAGGTTAATTGTGGAAATTATATTACATGCAGTACAGTAGGTCAACTTTACTTACAGTAAAGTTGAATATACTGACTTCAAGTTGCGTGTATTGCTTTGTGGAGACTTACCGCATTGGGTGTAAGTCGAGTGCAGTATGTTGCACTTTACTTTAGGGCACGAGCCAAGCAATTGGCCATACAAATTACAGTGCAGACCGGCTAGCGGTCTGCCAAACCTAGAACAATACATCCACCACTTAACCACGTAATACTACTGTTATTTCGAAGACTAATCGAATCGATAACGTTGCAACGATATAAGGCCTACTAATACTAATTAGTTCTTGCTTATTGTCCTAAGAACAAATTGATTAATTAGAAGAAAAAGTTACTTTCCGGTTACGCTTTATAGCTACGGCGGTTAGGGTAGAAAAAAGATTATTGCGAAAAGGCTTTATTAGTATTGCGCCAGTTCCTAACGGCAGGAAAACAGAGAAAACTTTTTGGGTTTCATTAATCCCTAACAGCAATTTGGAAGTAAGCGACGGTATCGTTACTAAAAAAACACTAAGAAATATTTATTAATCCTTCTTGAAGACGTTGAGATTGACTGTTGGAAGTTTTAAAGTTCGGCAAGTTGTCAAACGGCTAAGTTACGACTACTTCAGGTGTTACTATTATAGAAAAACGACTAAGTCCCTACGCCAAATAACTACAATAAATAACCATCGTCTTTTACCAATAATAACAACTTTTGACCTTGCCTTTTACATCAAACCTTTATTCTTACTTTAATTTTTTCATCCCCTACATTACGTTAATCGTCAAGTTCACTTCTTTAAGCGAAAACACCAAGTCGCGTTAAGAAAGCTACGTCGCGCGATCTTATACTAAGTCGCTAAGTCGACAAATCTCCAAGCTCCTACAAGACTTTAAATAAAGTCTTTCACCTTACACGTCAATATTTCTACCGTTAGCGCTTACTTTGAAGTTATTACCGATCTCATCAGGAAAGAAGCGATCGGGGCGTTGGGAGCTGCCTTTACTAAATACTACAACTGTGATTTTTGGGGCGAAGACGTTAACGAAGATTTTACCGAAGAACACTTGGTTAACTTTGTCAGCAATTATATCGTTGAGCAAGACGGAGGCAAAGAACGTAATCGTGGTAGCCTTGCCTTTCGCAAATACCGTAAGTTTTTCGACGACTAGACTATTAAGATGTGAAAGAAAATCAAGAAAATTGTTAAGTTCAAGCGAAAGGAAAAACTTAAACGCTAGGGGATTTACGTACCAGAGAAAAGTTTTATTAGGTTAGTTAAAACTTTGTTTAACTTGGCTTAACTTGAAGAATACCCCTAATACTCACGGCTTAAGGGAAAGGGCGTTAAGGAACCTTAAAGTCCTTATATGTGATTTAGAGGACCTTTTCTTTACTTTTAACTAAGTTAAGCCTCTTTATGTGTTGGCGATAGGGAACTTATTAACCTATTTGGAAGTTTAGTACCCTTACGTGATAGAGCGGAGTACGTCCTTAGCGGCGGCAGAGTACGTAAAGCAGCGGCTGTTAACGTGGATATAGGAATTAACGTCAGCGCTTTATACCAGTTAATTAAGCGAGATCGTTAAGCTTCCCAAAACCTTTAAATAATTATCGCCCGTTAAAAATTAAATCTTCAAGTCCCTTTAAAACTTTTCCCTTTAAAATTTAATTACGCGAAAGCCTATTATAGGTCTTACTATAGAACTTTACCCCTCGGGCTAGGAGACTGGTAATTATCCCTAATACCGTTCCTCGGAATCTCTAAGATTTAAACCGCCAGAAAATACTACTTACAGCTAGGACGACTATCGCGACCTTTCTCTAAAACCTATTAAGATGGTTAATTTTAATTATAAACTTTTTACGGACTTTTCCAAGATATGGAATAATATAGAAAAGTATAATAGCAATCTTTACAACATTTTCGATGCTAAGATAATACCCTTTTTAAATATTTTCAAGTAGATAAAGGTTTCTCCTTTTAGTTTTTACTTATTATTTCCCGGAATCTTAACAGGATACGCCAAGGATTACTATCTGACTTTCTTGACCTAAGCAATAGCTTTTCACGAAATTTACGATGATATAAAGGGCTAATTCTAATACGACGTTCATCTTGCGCAATATAATATATATTAGGCCACAACGAGGTGAATTATAATGATGTCAAAGAAAAAAAGAGGAGGACATACCAATTGTCATCCTTAATTAAGTACTTAATAAGTTTATATTATATTCAAAGTAAATGGTAAAAACTTACGCTAGAGAAGTTACGCTTCGGGAACAGGTACAAGTAACAATCACGGGTGTTAACGAGTTCGAATACGCTATACAGCGCCCAGATACTACTTGCGAAGGCTTTTTTAGCTAGTTACGCTCCTTGCTTGCCATGGTAATAGCGCGTACACTGAACTCGCTTAATATATACCCTTAATCTTTCAACTTTACTAATGTGGATAAAGAAAACCTTACAGTGGCTAACTAAGTCAACCGCAAGTACGGGCGCCTATAACACCTAAGGTTTGACCCACCAACTTTAGCCTTAGACTAGAGGCAGTAGCTACGCTAACGCCAATAAGATTTAGGCGGACCTATTAACCATAAGCACTATCGTCGTAATAATAGTAAAAGATGTTAGATTTGTAGTAAGTTTGGCTACTAGTCAACTCGACACCTTCCCATTAAGTGTAATGACAGGAGAGTAATATACCATGACTAATACCATATTACTTTTAAATAGGATTATTTTAATTCAATCGCAAAGTTTAGAGGAGACGATCTATTTAACGCCCTTAATACCTCTAAACAAATTAAGTTGCATAAAGATACTACTCCTGATATTGCCCAGTAACTAGTTGATCACGCCTTTATATACCGTTTAGGTGGTAAAAACCCCTACCTTTACCCTAATTAAGCCACTAACCCTTTATACACCTTTAACCTTCGCGATTGTTACGTGGACCATATGTTTTAGATTATTATACCAAACATAAGGGCAGCAAAATACTTTTTAGGAGGTTATTTATAGTATGTGGTACTACACAGGGAAAGCAATTACAGCTACTGAGATTAATCGTCATAATTATAGTAAAGCCAAAGTTGGTTTTAGCCCAGGCGAACAACTATTATTATTAGAGACAACAGTGATTTAAATTATTGTGGAAGTAATTACGTTCCATATCCTTAAGTCTCCTACCCTTTTCTTTTTCTAACTTAAAGAATATAAAGACTTTCGGCGTTAATATCGACGTAAACACAGATAAACTAGTAAAGAACGGTCAGAGGTTTCCACTCGCATTTAAGTGGAGGAACCTATGGTATTATCTTTAAGATTCAAAAGAAGTGGTATTACACCTGAAGGAGTTGAAGATACGTTAATTATACCGGCATTTAAATAATTTAGCCGTTAAAACACTATATAAAGTCATAAAGGTCGTACGGCAAAACGATATAGACTAATTTGTCCTAAAATCCATTAAAGGACTTTGCCACCACTTTCAAACTTATACCTAAGCCCTCCGGAGATTTTAATTTACGTTAAAAGACGATAAGGATTTCAATTACAAGATTTTCGTCGATATGTTTTATTTGATCAGCAAGCCTGTTTTTTACGTCGTTGATTTCGCAACTTCTTTTTACGGGGCTAAGTTTTTAAAGTCCCTTTAGGTAAAAGATACGTGGGAAGCATTAAGAATATTATAAATTGAAACTTACCTGGGTTTATCCAATGTCGTTCTTTACGATACCGATACCAACTTTATTACGGTGGAATTTAAGGAAAATGCCAAGATAATAAATATCAAATACAAACAGGTACCTGTAAAAGCTGACTAGAGCATTAGGAAAGTTAAAAGGGTATACTCCCTACTTTTCCAAACGTATAATATCCTTACGTTAGAGATTAAAAGCTTTACGAATCCGGAGGCACGTTTTCAGATGGCAGTAAAAAGCCTTAACGACACTAAAGTTCTTGATGGCTTAATACCAATGCTCCTAGTCTTTGGAGCGTACCTACGCCTGACGAGTGAATCTCTACCCTCGGAAACTAATTAGAAACGTATTAAGGCTTATAGTAAAGCTTTAAGGAAACTGCGAAGAAAATCGGCACGCCGTTAGATCAGTAACGGCCTTTTAATAATCGACGTGCTTGCCTCATCATTGCAAAGTGAAGTCCTCGTATAACAGAAGCCAGGTAAATGAAAGGGCTCGTATAAAATATTAAGTATTACGAATTTAGAAATAGTTATCTGGACTATTAACGGCTTTATACCCTTTCGAACTATTTAGGTTAAACTATATATTAGCGGTATTAAAGATAAAAACCCTTAAATCCCTTAAGTAAAGCGACGGATCAAACACGAACCTCCTTTACCCGTAATCAACAAGTCGATAAAACATCGCCAGCGCGGATAACCTCTAGAGAAAAAGAACTTTAAAGAAGAAGAATATACATCGAGTCGCGTTTATAATACTATTTAGGTAAACAGGGAAAAAAAGATAACAAAAAGTTAATACTAAAGCTAAGAACGTCAAGGATTATTAGGACCTTCAGTAAACTCTTTAAGAAAAATAACAAAGTAAAAATCAACGGCCTACTAATTCGAGTGGTCGCATAATTCGTATCGAAAACCGACTTTAAACTTTAAAACCCAAACGTTACAATTTTCAAATCGAGGATTATTTACGAGGTTAAGGGCAAAACTACGGGGCAGTTATACGAAAAATCACGTTAAATCGCTTAAATATACGGTAATAAAGGTAAAATCTGGATCCTTACATGATCGTTAACGATTTAAAAGATCAGCTAACGCTTTATGATCGCTTGAACAGTAAGTTTACTAATTAAAACTAAAGGTAAGTTTATATTTAATAGCCGTGGTATAACGTCAGCCTATACGCAATTAACGAAGGATTTATAACAGATCGTATTATCAAATATGTTATAGGAACTCTGTGTTATCTACCTTTCAAACACGGTAATACGTTGTATTAAACAACTATACGAATTAGCCAAAGCAGGCGTCCACTGGTTCCTAACTTACCAGTCGTATTTTAAATGGTGACTAACGATGAAATCCTTAACGTACGACCCGTACCTATTATTAACGTAAAGGAAGGACTTCGGTAAAATAGGTATGTAAATTAACGATACCCTTCCTTCGGAACGGCTAACTTTATAATACTGAAACAGCAAGCGATTAAGGACTCTAAGTTCTAAAATTGCAAACTGGTAACGACGTTAACGGAAAACACCTAACTGGACTTTAATAAATCGTTAATCCGTATATTAGGTGTAAAACCTGCCTTAGCTTTGGTTAAAAGGGCTAGGATGCTACTTTAGCTACAATTAATAAGACTAACGAGGCTAGGGCTTAATGGTACCTATAATAACGTTTTCAAGGTAGCTATATTATTATCTTATACCAACCGGAAGCCTTTTACGATCTATTTATTACAGCGTATATATATACATTAATGGATCAAGATTTTGATCGGCTAAATAAAAGGGTTAAATGGTAAATGCATAACTTAGACCGCGGGATTAATATAGTCTCAATTCACCTTTCAAAAGCTAAATTAATGATTTTTGCAAATAGTTCTTTTACAAATAACACCGACTTGTTTTAAAAATCGGCTTTCTGATACCATTCGTTAATAAAAATAGGCAGGAAGACTAGTTTAGCATTATTGACCACTTGATTTACTAAACCTTCGTTAAGTGTAAAAGGATTATACGAAGAGTATCAGCTTTAAAGATTTACTGTATAATAGCGGGCTTCGACATAGGTATAACAATGTAGAAAACTTTCAATATAATTACTAGGCAGCTAAAGATTCTTCATATTCCAGTAGTAATCTATACCGATTCGAGGAGCTTTTTCAAATGCCTTTCGAAACTCGGGAACATTAGTGAAAAACGCCTAATAATCGATGTAATGGCACTCCGCGAAACTTACAAAAGAAGGGAAATTAAGGATTTTCGATGGATTAATGGCAAAGATAACACCGTTTGCTCTATAACGAAGGTGTTACCGAATAAGGCTTTGGAAAGGCTTGTAGATAACAATAAGCTAACTATACGAATCGAGGGCTACGTCGATAAACCACCCAAAAGACACGGATTACGTGACGGCGAATAAGGGTGCGCGGGCAAACTGAAAGACTGCTAAGGGATTAATGTTGGTTATTTATTTAAGTGGCACGGTTGAAAAAAAGTCCTATAAAGGAATATAGTGAAGAAACTTTTTGTAGAAGTTAATAAACTTAAACTTCAGGGCAACGAAGTAATTAAAGTTAGATGGGGTTAGTTTGAATATAATTGGGTACAATTCGGTATAAGAGTCAACTGGAATTGACAGTTGTCTGACTAGTTAATGAGAGCGTAATTCAGTGGTAACCGGACAAGATTGGTTAGCCATATTGAGGTATGCGTACAAACTAAAAAGCTGCCAGTGTTGAAATAATATTACATACAATGTAGTAGGTCAACTTTACTTACAGTAAAGTTGCCTATACTGACTGTAAGTTTAGTGTATTTCTTTGTGGAGACTTACGGCATTGGATGTAAGTCGAGTGCATTACATTGCATTTCACTCTAGGGCATGGGCCAAGCAATTGGCTATTCAAATTACAGTGCAAACCGGTTAGCGATCTGCCAAACCTAGAACAATACATCCACCACTTGACCACACTATACTACTGTTACTTCGAAGACCAATCGAATCGACAACGTTACAACGATCTAAGGTCTACCAACATTAATATTAATACTAGTAGTATATTTATTCTTTAACACTAATTAGTAATTTGGTAACAAACGTTTTTAATGAATTCAGTGTAAACAATGAACAATACATTGGTATATTGTAACTTTTTAATTGGTTTGTTCGGTGGTTAAATTTGCTTCAAGGTGTAATACAGATTTTAGGCGTTGCTTCACTCCCGCTGGGTCGTAAAGGAATTTTTGAAATAAATTTATTAAATTTTAATCTTGATTATTTACAATACTATAAAATAATACGTGAAACCATTTAGACCAGCTTAGAAATAGTTTCGCGTAAGGTTCGATATTTGTGTTTTTTTATCATCTTTCAAGTAATAGTTTTCATTATAAGGTTTATAATAATAATAAGGTAACATTAGATATCAGGTTTAATTTAAGGTAGATCGATTATAAAGTCAATTGAAAGTTCGTTTTAAAGTTGCTTGGAAATTTGTAAGGGTTTGAAACATCTTTCCCAATAACATTATTAATAAAGTATACGCTTACAAATATTATAATACCGGTAAAAATGCCGGACCATATAGTGTAATCCAGGCTAAAAATACGTTTTAAATGAAACAACGATAGTTACTTTATGGCCTGGATAACCGGCACGAATTTAATCATTTGTATTTTAAATTTACTTAGTAAATACAATTTAATAAACATTAATTTAAATATTATCACGAAACCTTAGAATATCATTGTTTTTTATTAAATATTTCGAAAGATAAATTTCAAGCATTTGATTGTTTTCAATACGAATATTAGCGTAAAAATCCGGTCGTTTATTCATATTCCGAGACTCAAACGAAAATGAATGGAATTCTGGGTATTAATGGTGTTTTAGTTGTTTTAAAGATCGATATTTGTAAGACTTTCATGATATTCTGGAATGGATTCATCGGAGATATTTTCTCGTGAATCATGTAACCATGAAAGTAGTTTAAAAGCATCCAATTCGAGGTATAGAAACTATAGTTCCTGGCGTAAAAAGTGGTGATCGAAAAGGCCTTTAGAAATTTCCTGATTTCGTTGGAATAACGTATCGAGTCGTAGTTAATGAGTCCCTTTATGATAAGTAATTTTAAAGATTAATTCGCAAAAGAATCCTCATTAGCTAATCTATCATTTTAAAGGTCGCCGAATATTTATTGAATATTTCAAGGTTTTATTACCTGTAAAATAATAAACGGGAGGGCTATGCCTCAAAGCTTCACGTTTTATATGTCTAAATAACTTGTGATTCTAAGTAACTTTTTGTTGTAAATTTTGTAATTATGTTGGATGAATAGTAAAAAACGAAAATGAAACTTTATTGGACGTAAGTTATTGTAATCGTTCCGTTAATATGGGTAGCTTTTTAAGGCACAACTGGAATAGTCGATTCCCAAAAATGTTTTCAAATCAAGGTCTTAGTAAACAAAGATTGGTTTGAAAAGAAAAGAAAATTTAAGCTGCCCAAAAACAAGCTTTTTCTCGGGCCGTTAACGGAAAAGAATTCCCTTTTGAGTCAATGGAATCAAAAGGTTAGCGATTATAAGTTAATTTGGAATATATTGCCGTTTGAAATTGATAAAACCACGACAAACGCTTACTTTCAAACAGCGTGTGGTTTTTCTGGTTTTATATGTATTTTAATGCTGTAAAATTCAAACGATTAATCGAGGGGTTTGAGTTTCATTTTTTTTAACGGTCGGCGTTATCGGATAGTTTATTTATATTGTAGGTAGGGTCGATTGAGTCTCATTTATTGTTATCGTCGGCGCGGTCCTTAGGAGAGAGCCGCGTTATAGGTACTTCGTATATAGATAATGTGAAAGCTGGATTCTTTTAGGGGCGGAGTTGTTTAAAAAGGAATTGGTGTGCCGGTAAGGACAAGTTACTGGATTATATTTATTAACGTAACTAGTAAGTTGGTAGTACGTTATTTTATTCATAAAATGTATTCGCAAACAACTTTTTTTCGTTCGAAAAACTTCAGACGTAAAATCTCGGTAAATCGTGTATATTAAACAGTCAAATAGTTGTATTTCATTGCCAGAGCGCCTTGAAACTGTTCCCTGATACGCGCGTCGAGGAATTCTTCCAAGGCCTAGGGGTCTAGATTCGAAATATCGAAAGATATGAATTTAGGCTACAGCCGTTTACAGGCAGCTAAAAGACCTCTAGAAAAAAAAAATCGAGGATTATATGTAGAAAAAACTAAGCCAAATCTGTTGCTTAAAACAGTCGAATACTTTTTATTATTTTCAACAAATAAAAGAAGTGATAAATCCCTAATAAGGAGTTATTATAGGTTACAAAAAAAGGGTGATACGGTCAGGTGACAGGTGTAAGAGTATAACTCCAAATAGATCCAAATAATCGTTGGAGTATTGAAACCGCTAGGGTTAGATCCCTGGTAACCACTAGTTCAGACACCAGCCTGCGACATAAACCTTGCATATTTAGTTTTTGAACGTCTAATTTATACTGAGATATGTTGAGGTTTGGGTTAGCGATGTTTGCGACAATAAATACTTGTTTTACCTTCACTGGGTTGTCTTAAAGAGTATTATTCGAATATAATGAATATTTAAAGTAATCAAAATAGAAATCACGGAAAAAATTGCGTAATGAATTATTGATATATTTTGGAGAGGGTATCAGTATATCAGAAAAACCGGAGGAGAAATTAACCATTATAAAAGTTTCAATCGCATACGGAACTTGGGTTTTTACTAGTTTCCCACCGCAATACGACGTTTATAGAAAGTAGTTTTAACGTCGAATTTGATAAATTATTTAGTTTATGAAGTATTTGCGAGCGTTTTTCTTTGAGGCGAAGAGAGTCACCTTCAGTTTTTATAATAGCGTTAATTTTACGGTAATCGATAAAGAAGCTTAAGTCGTTTTCAAGTTTTGAACGAAAAATATTGGGGTGCCCGTTATAAAACTGTTTACGTGAATATAACTTTGGTTCAATAACTTGGTTAATGTCTTCTGTAACATGAAAAACCCCTTCCGTTATATATTATATAACGAATCCTAATGGAATTTCATTAACTTCCTTTTATTATCGTTTTTAAGGACGATTTTTCGATAGGTTTTGTAGCGGTAAAGGGTTAGTTTATCTGTTAAAGGGATATTTAATAAGCTTGTAAACTTGAAAATATCATAAAAAATTTCGTCGACAGAAAAAAGTAGCTCTAGGGCTAAAATTGTTTTTGCTATTTTTGATCACAAATGGCGGCGAATCGTGTAGTAACGGTTTAGCCTCTTTAGCCTTCGTAGAATAGGGTATGGAAGGTGGTTACATTAATACCTTGTAGTTTTTTTTATGAAGGTATGAAACCCCGTTTCTATACACGGTAATTACCCGCTTATCCCAAAAATATTATATTTTTTGAAGCGATGTAAGCTACCTGTTATTATTTTATTCATGATTTATATAAAATGATGTTA
Organism: Anisogramma anomala; assembly: GCA_038502455.1. NCBI lineage: Eukaryota > Fungi > Ascomycota > Sordariomycetes > Diaporthales > Gnomoniaceae > Anisogramma > Anisogramma anomala. The sequence continues at coordinate 5,542,719 of JASMMZ010000002.1, read as the reverse complement.
TATTATGAAAAAGAAATAATATAAGTAATAAGTTGGTACTAAGCATGTAACGTATAATTTTGTTAAGTCATTGGAGATGAATAGGAATACGTAGTAATTTCAACCATCGGATGCCTTCTTTATTCACAACGTTGTAACATTTACAAACTACATTTACTTAATTGTTAATATAGAGAATGGAATTTTAGAATTAATTTATTATGGAGAGAAAGTTTTTTTTTCAAAGTTTGGGATAAAGTGTTTGGTTCAAATAAAGTTTTTACAATTTATATATACGATTATATATCAAAATTATGCTTTCCCCTTTTGAAAGTAGATAGAATAGTCGGTAAAAGAAAGTGTATATTTGTATTAGCTTTAATATTATAGTTTCTTGGACGTTACGCGGGATTTAATAGGTAGATACGAATGCGATAAACATTTTCATCGTATTATAGGTATAAGTTAAGTTTTCTACGATAGAATAGTTTTAAGTGATTGACTAAGGTAGAGAATTCTTTGGTATCGGTTCAGAAGGCGTTTACGTCAGTTATAATGTTAATTTTAGAAATTGTAAATGGACGTGTTGCTGTTATTAATTCCGTTATAAATAGTATCGCCGGTATTAATAATATTAATATGACTGGTGTTATCGTACCGAATGTAAAGATTATGAAGTTATTTATGGATAAATTTGGTGTGGACGACCTATTGATCATAATTCGTAGATATGTCGAGGAGAGTAGCGCGTTAGTTCACATATTTTTGATAGTCCTTTTTAAGATAACGAGTTTAATAGTGGATTTCATGGCTATACTATCAGCCTTTGTAAGTAAAGTTTTCTCAACGTTAAGAAGAGGTCAAACTTTTCATGGTATTTTTGTTTTAAGTTTGTAAGTTAGGCGATCATTGTTTTTGTCGCATTAAGCTTATGGTAATATATATGAAATATTGTTATAAAAAGGTTAGGTATGTTATTACCATGATTGTTATTATGGGTGTAGTAGTTTCTCTTGACGATTCTCGTAAGTCTTTTTAATTGTTAAATGATATTATGACAATAATTTTTCTTCATATTAATAAACCTTCTGTTTTTATATAATTTGCGTAATATTGTTATTGTTTTTATAGAAAAGCATAATTTAATATCGGAAAATTTAACTAATATGTTGAAGGGTTTTCATTTGATTCGTTAGTGTTTAACGTTATTCGGTAGGTTGTTAGTATGGTAGTCGAAATAGGAGGAATCGAGGGTATCGTTGTTGTTGGATGAGTTGGCATGGTTTTTGGAGGAGAGTAGCACAGTATTTGTGTTATTTGTGGGTAGCGTAAGTGTATGATCTTTTTTTTGGGGCTTGGGTGTTGTTTTGATGATGTGGGCATGCCGGCATCTTGAAATTGCCGGTTTATATCTATTATTATAGCTCGTATATTGAAGTTGCGTTATTTTATGTCTAAAACATATTTGCAAGCGGTTTGGTTCTGTTTAACGAACTTTATACGTAAAGTTTCGGTAAATCGTTCGTGTTGAGTAGTTAAGTGCTTATATCGCATAGTTAGGGCACCATAGAGTTAATATTTTACGCGTATGTCACGAAACTGCTATAAGGTTTTTGGGTTGAGACTTAAAAGATTGAAAATATGGTTTTAAGTTGTAGCTATTTGTTAATTATTAACATATAGTCGGGAAAAAATATTGAGGATTAAATATGAAGGAATTACGTTAAAATTATGTTTTAAGGTGGTCGGATACTGTTTATGTTTTTCGATAAAGAAAGGAAGGAGAAATTTTGTTAAAAAGCTACTCCAGATATATGAAATAGGGGTGTCCCAGTTACGTAATAGATGTGAGGGTATGCTTTTTAGCGTCTTAGGAGCATTGTAGAAGCATGACACCTACTAGGACTAGATCTCTGCTAACCACTGGCGCAAATAACAGCCTGTAACAATATCGTAACCTGTTAAACCAAAAATGTAATTTAACGTTAGAAAACTCTACCGATTAATCAAATACCTTATATTTAATCCGTCAACAGCCAATATTATCGGATAAGCCGTTAATTTCGTAGTCGAAGTCGAAGGAACCAGGATCATCATTATTATTATTGGATAAGTTGACGCGGCCTTTGGAGAAAAACGGTGTGATAGTTACGTTGTTCGTAGGTAACGTAAAAACGGAACCCCTTTAAATAGGGAATTGTTTTGAAAATATAGATATACTAGTACCAAATTTTAACTGCTGGATTATATTTATGAACGTTTCTAATACGTTACTATCATGTTATCTTATACCAAGAACGTTTTCATCAGCGGTTCAATTTAGCTTAACGAGTTTCGTACGTAGGTATTTTGTGAATAGTTTGTATTAAGCGGTTAAATTCTTGTATTGTATTACTAAGGCGCCTTAAAACTAGTTCCGTACGCACTCGTTGAGAAATTTCTTCAAGGCTTCGAAGTTAAAGTTCAAAAGGTTTAAAAAATGGCCTTAAGATAAAACCGTTTGTCAATAACTAAAATCCCGTTGAGAGAAATGTATCGATAATTATATACAAAGTGACTAAGCTAAAATTAAAGTTTAAAGCAATCGGAAACTGTTTATAATTCTCGATGAAAAAAGGAGATAAAAACCCCTATTAAAGAGTTATTATAATGCTAAAGAAAAGGGGTAGCCCGGTTACATGATAGGTGTAAGGGTATACTCAGAAACAGCTCCAGAGCGTTGTGAGAGTATGGCAACCGCAAAGGCTATATTCCTAGTGACTAATAGCTTAGACACTAGCCTGTAACAAGATATTTGTAAATAATAATAAGTTGATTATCCGAATTAAGGTTTAAATTGGTAAATTTTATAAAGATGTATATAATGAATAATAAAAGGACAAATGAAGAGGTTTTGGTAAACTTGAAAATAAACAGGTGGATGAAAAATAACATAAAGAGTATTTTTTTTGAAGTATTTATTAATAAACTTAAAAATAATGAACAATGTGAACGTCATTCAAAAGATATGAGAAGGAGAGTATAAATTTTGATTGTTACCAAATATTTATATTGTGTAACATACTTATATATCACGAAACAAAAAGTTGTTCATGTTGAATCAACAGTTAATTACAGTAGCTACAATTTAATTTTACTGTACTCAATTCAATATAAAACACGGGTTCAGTTTTAGCCTATATTAATTAAGGTACAAGCCGGCTAACGGCTGGTACAACTTAAACTTTAAAATAACCACTTAACCAATGCAATACCATATATCACTTTAACTACAGCGATTTAAATCGACATACGTTGCAACGTTCAAAGGCCTACCAAAACCACTGGCTTTTTCAACTCAACACCACATACTTGTCCAATACATATCCATGACAATGGTTAGAACACCTGGAAAGTATATGAAACAGCTTACGGAGGCTGATCGCCAACGAATTAAAACACTCTTTGAAGACGACTATCATATGCAGAAACAAATTCACGACTTAAGTAGCTATTAGGAATGCAATATGTGGTTCAATAAAATTTTAGCTTAGTGCTACATACTATGTTGAGTGAGGCTATGAGCAATACGGTACATGATGCAGCGGTTATATTTACCCTAAACACTGTACATAGTGTATGTTATATAGTTATATTATATGATTATATGACCTAATATTGGTAGGTCTTTAGACGTTGCAACGTGGTCGATTCGATTGGTCGAAGTAGTAGTAGTATTGTATTGGTCAAGTGGTGGATGTAATTTTCTAGGTTTGGTAGACCGCTGGCAAGTTTGTATAGGAATTTATATAGCCAATTGTTTGGCCTGTACCTCAGTGTGAAGTAAGACTATATTGTACTTAACTTGTAGTTAATATAGTAGACCAATTGAAAAATATACCTAACTTGCAGTTAGTATAGTTAACTTTACTGTAAGTAAAGTTGACTTACTATATTGAAATTACCATTATTTTAATACTGACGGCTTTTTAATTTGTACGCGTACGTTAGTATGGTTAACTAATCTTTTCCGGTAAGCGCTGAACAGCGATCTCGTTATTTGGATAGACTCCTATTGATTTCAATTGACCTCTGTATCTAATTCCACACATTTGTATTTAAATTTACCTCAAATGCCATTAGTTGCCTTACAGCTTCGAGGTTCGACTATATCTACCTTTACAAAACGTTTTTTCGTCACAAACCAATACAAGCTTTCAATTCAGCGGTGCTAATCAAAAATTCGTTATCATCAGTCCCCTAACAGTCTTTCATTTCGCCAGAATATCCTTAGCCGTCATTACGTGATTTAGCCTTGCCGGGCAGCCTATTAACGTAGCTCTTGATACGTATAGTTAGCCTATTATTATCCACAAACCCCTTAAGTGCCTTATTTAACTATACACTCATTATAACGGTTCCAGGATTATATTTTCCGTTAATTTACCGGAACTTCTTAATCTATCTCCCTTTGTAAGTTTTGTGAAGTGCTATCACATCGATTATCAGACGTTTTTCACTAGTGGTTCTGAGCTTCAAGAGGTATTCGAACAGGGGTTTTGAGTCGATATAGATTGCTACCTGAATATAAGAAATCTTGAGTTACCCAGTAATGAAGTTAAGGGTTTTACACAGTGCTATGCTTATATTAAAGCCTGCTATTATACTGTAGATTTCTTAAGTTAGAAAGTTTTTTGTAATCCTTTCACATTTGATAAAACTTTAGTGAATTAGGTTTTCGATAACGTTAAACTGGGTTTTTCGCTTATTTTTATTAACAATAGTTATTAGAAAACCGATTTGTAAAGATAAGTCGGTATTATTTATAAAAGGTTTATTCGTAAAAATTATTAATTTAGCTTTCGACAAGTCGATTAGGACTGTATTAAACCCTTGGTTCAGGTTTCGCATTTGTTACTCTGGAACCGTTCATTTAGACGGTCAAAGTCGTTACTTGTTGGATTTTGTATTTATGTCGCGATAATAGGTCGTATAAGGCTTTCAGTTGACATAAGATAGCAATATAGCTGCTACAGGCACGCTATTTTGGGTTCTATTAAACCTTAGTTACGTTAGTCTTGTTTATTATAGCCAAGTCCATTCCCTGTCATTTTTTCGAAAGTTAAGGCCGGTATTAATAACAAGTATACGGATGAACGATTTATTAAAATGAAGTTGGCTGCTCTTTACTAACAACATAACTGATTTATGGTTTTAAAAATTTAAGTTATTAATCGCCTACTATTTCGATGTTATAAAGCTAATCGTTTTAACAAATAGGGTTTCGTTAGTTCGTATACCTATTCAGATGAAGTATTTCTTCTACGTTATTAGTAGGTACGGATTATATATTGAAAACATTATATTTAGCCGTAATTTGAAGTGTGATTGATAAATGAAAATCTAATGTACGAATGTTTTAACCAATTCTTATAGTGGCTCAATATATCGTATTACGATCCTTAAGGGTTAAATAGCACGTAGTTCCTATAGTAACTTTAATAAAACTATTTGTTATAGGTCGGTCACCAACTACGTGTATATTTACGTTATATTTGGGCTATTTAACGTAAATATGTTTTTTTATCTTGGATAACAAACTTTTTATTAGGGCAATTATCAAGCGTTAGCTCATTTTTCAAATTGTTAGCGATTACGTAAAGATTTAGTCTTTACCTTTATCGTAGTATCTTTAAACGATTAGGCCTATTTTTTCATACGACCGTCCAGTGGTTTTTCCTTTAATTTCGTAGAAATCCTCAACTCGAAAATCATAACGTTTGGGTTTCAAAGGATAAAGTTGGATTTTAGTACAAATTATACGAATTTTCGAGTCAATAGGCTGTTAATTTCGACTTTATCGTTTTCCTTAAAGGGTTTTCCGAAAGTTTTAATAATGACTTATATTTGAAACTTTAATATTACGTCCTCGTCGTCCCTTTTTTCTTCCTTATTCAAATCGTATTATAAATACGGCCTGGTATATATTCCTCCCTTTTAACATTCCTTTTTTCCGGGAGTAATCCGTACTGACGGAGTTTTATCGGTTTATTTATTATAGGTAAAAAAGGTTCGTGTTTACTCAGTTGTTTAGCTTAAGGGTCTTTGTCGTTAATAACTCTTCTATAGGGGTTAACCTGGGTGTTACGAAAAGTTACAGGATTATTAGTAGTTTTAACAACTATTTTAATTTTTGCTATACTTAAAGTTTTATATAAGCCTTTCTATTTACCTGGATCTCTCCACGCAAGGACTTTACCTTGTAATGGCAAAGTAAATACATCGATTTTCGTAATGAAAAGGCTTATTATCTAAGTAAAATACAGTGATAAAATCTTTATATTGAAAATCCTTGTTATATTTTACTGTGAAATTAAATTAATAGTTAGAGAAAGCTTATAAATATATTTCGCAATATTAAGAAAGCTTTTCGATTGCTTCCAAAATAAAATATTGCACATTTTCATACCCTGTGGACTTTAAGATTTAATATGACTTATTGAAGGCTAGGTAGTTAAAATACCGGTGTAATTAACGAATTTCCGGCTCTCTCAGGAATAACATCACCGCCTTCAATCCTTAAAGATAAAACTATAGGTGTTTTAATTTAAAGGTAAAGTGAAACTTTTAGTTGTTTTTAACCAGCTCATCGGCGTTGATATTAATGTTAACGCCAATAGTCTTTATATTCTTTAAGTAAACAAGAAAATTGGCAGAAGACTTGAAGATATGCAACGTAATAGACCTAATAATAGTTTAAACTATAGTTATCCCTTGTAACGATTATTGTTCACCTGGTAGGAAGCTAACTTTAGCTTTACCAATATCGTAACGATTCATCTCTGTAGCAGTAGTACTTTCTTTCCGTACTACCACGTATTAAGAATAGCTTTTTATTAAGCACCTTATTAAACTTATATTAAATATAATACCTTAAAACGTATAGTTTGCGTAATGATCGCAGAGGTTAAAGGTATATAAAGGGTTAGAGGCTTAACTAAAGTAAAGGTAAAGGTCTTTATTACCTAAGAGGTATAGTAAGGTATCGTTGGCTAGGTATCAAGTCGCGTTAAAAGCAGTATTTTTATATTATTTAATTGAATTAGGGATATCGTCGTTGTTCATTGCTTCGTCGCCTTCAAAGGTTATGATTAAATCTAAGTAATTTTGTTTAAAAGTAATTAGGTACTGGATAAAATATATTACTTTTTTGTTATTTCGTTTAGTGTGAGGGTAACGAGTTAACCAATAGGTAGACTTACTATAAATCGAATATTTTGACCATTATTACAATGATAGGTTCAACGGTTATCAGGTCCGCACAAATTTTAGCTTGATTAACACTAGCGTAGCTGTTTCCTTAAGTTTAAGGTCTATAAGCCAAACCTTAAACATTGGGGGCGCCGTTAGCCATATTAATAATCGACGTAGTTAATGTTATAGTCCGACCTACGATGGTAAGCCAAGTAGGTGCCAAATGGAAATTACTATTAAGGTACAGGGGAAGACTAAAGGAGGCTACCGTAGCCCACCGTACAGGACCTATGGGTATAACTAGTGCCCAACCCGTTACGTGACCTCTCACGAACCGTATACGGACCGCGCTTGGTTCGTGCTCGAACCGCTCCTGAATCGGGTATTACTTATCCCGTTACGTATATAATTACATAATCTATAAACTTAATGATGAATAGCCTAAGTTTATAATATGCTCCCATTTTCTCCGGATATTATAAGGGCTACAGCATCCCGCTAATTGAATGTAGGGCGCGGCCTTACTCTTCTAATACGTGGGCCGGGCGCGAGTTGGTAACGCGACGTCTAACGAGTCGTATAACGTATCAGCCGATCCGACTCTAGGTTACCGGCGCCATATAACGCGCTCTTAACGTGCCGTCTAACGTATTAGTCGGTTTGACACCAGGCTACCAGCGTCGTATGACGCGCTTGTAACGTACTGTATAACGTATTGATTGGTTCAACCCTAAGCCGCCAACGTTGTATAACGCGTTGTTTAATTTGCCGTATAATATATCCTTTTTATCGCCAATACCGTATAACGTACCCTTTAACACGCCGTATAATACCTCGTTTTTATCTTTAGTACCGTATAACGCGCCCCGTATAATACATAACCTTTACTGAATTCAATTCGCTAATACCTATAAATACGGACTCTCCCATAACCTCTAAAACTTCCTTTTTTCCCCCTTTAACTCACCGTCTTTACTTCTCTATTTACCCTTATTAATAATAATTTTACTATTATCCTTTACATCTAAATTATCATTTCCCGCAGATATTTTATAGCCTTTTCTCCTCGTTCAAGTCCTTATACTTAATATATATAATAAAACTAATTTAGGTTATATCGCCGCCAGCACCCCTAATAAAGGTAATAAGTCGTTTCACAAAGTACGTTATCCTATTATATATTGATATATTCTCGTTAATTACTTTTCATAACCTCTTAGCGTTATAAATAACCTATTCGTCTCTAGTAACAACGACAATAAAAGCGAGCTTCTTCCTTTATAAGTTAAGAACGCATATATATCATGTATTAACTGCCTTTTTAAATCCGGTATTCATTTTATTCATATCCGAATTCATTGGGCGTAAAGCTATCTTATATATCGAAAGGTTTATATTAAGGTAAGTTTACCAATTAACCCTATGAAAAACTTGACCGCGCTTTAATCCTTCCTTGTAGTATATTCATAAAATAAACTTATTTACGGCATTGTTCAGTTTATACGCCTTCCTACGCCAATGAGTTGTTATTACGGAAAATAGGGGTTATATTTTATCATTTGCCTGTAAGAATCAAGGAGATATCCCGGGTTATCGACTTGTTTGTACCCCCACCTTTTTTAAGTTAGTTAATTAATTCGCCTTAATTCGTAATATCGTTCGAGTAGAAGGGGTTTCTACCATATCAGCCGTATAAGCCGTTACCCTTTTTACTATACGTTCCCAACGCCTTTTCCTCCCAAGTCCATTTTTCCTTAAAACTCCTTCGTCACCCTTTACGATATCGCTTGTTTACCGAGACAAAACTCCTTCAGATAATAGTATATTAACGTGTAACATTTTTATTCCAGCCCCCTTTAACGCTCGTTATTTACCCTTTCATAATTTTAATCTCAGAAAATCAAAATAATATAATTACGTAAGTTATGCTTTTATATCTAATATAGGTTATGGCCTATAAAGTGTGGTAAACAATATTTAGGGCCTTATTATACGAGCCCTGATTTTTCCCGTATTCCATTTACTAAACTTAACCGAAATCGAGCAAATAAGTCTAACAACGAATGGGTAAAAGATTATATTCAAACCGATTGCGTCGCCCAAGCCTAAACTAATATGTTATAATCTTTAGTAATTCGTTTAAAGGGTTATTTGCCTCGCTCCACCCCTCACCCCGTTTTTCGTTAACCTTTATCTTCGGCTTCCCTTAATATTCATCCCTTTTAACATCATCCGTTATCCTCGGCGTTGACCCGCACCCGCCCCATCTTTTACTAACCTTTTTTGTCGACGTCTATCAGCGCGCCACCACATCTTCGCCGTCTTTCTCTACGGGCGTCTCCTAATATCCGTCGCTAGTTTTAATAAGGCCTTTAACGGTAATAACGCCGTTACTCGCTATATTTCAATAAAAAAAGTAGGTCGAATTTTAGTAAATTATAACAAAATTAGTTTTATAATCGGATATTCATCCGAAAAAATCGAATAATATATATTCGGCCTTTCTTTTTATATTATAATATCATTATTAATAATTATCCCCTTCTTTACGAGTATTACATTATTTGAAAAGTATAGGTGGCTCGCCCAATATAGGTTACTTAATATAAATTCGACGTCGATGTCAAAATACTGGGTTATTATAAACCCGAATATCCTTTTATTTAACCTAAATTTGTTTAAGGTTACAATATATTAATAAATGTTTAACAATCTTTACTTCGGATTATTATAACACTTTTACTTGATTAATGTAAAGCGAACTTTACCCCGCCCTATCTTTACCGTAGGAATTTTCAAACTTTAAATTTATTATATATATCCTTTCCTATATTATGAAGAACTAAAACTAGTTTCAGTCGAATATCGGATAGGACTTACAAGGAAAAGCCGTTCGATGTCTCCCATTTAATGAAATTCACGTAAAATATAAAGTATTAACAAAAAATATCCAAAACGATATTAAACGGATTCAAAATATCGACGACCCGGTATTAATCGTAAAACTTATTAAATATTTTACTTCAACGGTTGTTTTAATATTATTTATGTTTAATTAAACCTAATGCCCCACTTTATATCAATTTGCCGAACGTATCCCACGATTCGCCGCCGTTTTTATTTATTATTGAATATATACCCTCGCCGCTTAAACTAACTCTGCACCCTCGCATAAGTATATTAAAAATGTAACGATTCGCTTCGTCGTATTATTTAACGACTTTGTAACCTCTTTAAACTCTAAATATGTAATATTTTCTATGTATTTACTAAAAGGAATTCGTTAAACCCGGTAACCGTCGAATTCTGGTTACTTAATTTAAATTAATAAATGAGTAAATATGAAGCTTAGTCATATTATGATAAGGCGACGACGATACATAAGTATTTCTAAACTTCCTAATTTATATATTTAATACCATTATTCATTTATAAATAATACGCTGTAAATAAAAGTTATTCGACTTTCACAAAAAATATGAGGTTGTTTAAAATACTTTTACTTAATTCGAACCGTGGTTACTGATAATAAAAGCCGAAAATCTATAAAATCTTTAAAAAATATTCCGAAAACTCTCCGTATACGTATCTCCAATCATAAACTATATAGCTTTAACCTATATAAATTTGGAAAAACAATCCGTAATAACTAATAAATATTTAAGGTTGCTTTTAATGATTGGTTGGTCAACTATAAAATCGACGGAAATATGTACCTAATATTAATTTAAAATTAAAAGGGGTTAATGAAAGCCTTATCATAAGGTACGACGAGGTTTCGTTTTATTATATTACATATATATTCGACATAGGCGTCGAATATTTACGATTATTCCTTTTTAATAATAATTCTATTAAACACGCGAAATAAAATATTTTTTATCTAGATAACCTATAATAGGTGAATCGTAGGTTTATTATTAGATTTTAGTTATTAATAGTCTCAAATTCAATAATTATAAAACATCACGGTAATATAACGTACCTCGTGGATTAATTTCGTAATCCGTAATTTATACCGGTTATCTGGCTTTAATCAAAAAGCGCCTTATATCTTAGGAAATCATTAATAGGTGAATATTATATAATAAGTCATTCGTCAATTTTTAATCCTATATTTCTATTAGGGTAACCGTGCCGAAAATAAAGCGATCACTTGGTACTAATAAGGTTCGCGAGCTTATTGAGGGCTGGGTCTGGGGTAGTATTAACGGTTTCGGCGTTCTGAAATCCCCCAGCGTTATCGACGATAACAACTCGAGTACAGGCCGCGCCCAAGGCAATTGCACCTTTATCGACCTTTCGTAAACCTTCGACCTGATTTTAAAATACATATCGTCGTAATTTAATGGCCAAACCTTTATTTTCATAAATTTATCCGTATGACCCGCCGTAATTCGTCAACTTAACATATCAATGTATTATTATTATATTTAACATAATAATAAAAATAAGTTTAAAAACTCTTACATGATGTTCCTTAACTTAGAATTTTTCTTATAATTTACGGGTTAATGTATATGGATATGAACTCTAAATTACGAGCCTATATCGCAGGTGGTATTAAAAAAGAAAAAAGACTACAACATGTTTAGCCTGGCGTTTTCAAATCAAACATGGTAAAGAAAAATATTTTAATCCTTTATAATCCGTTGAAATCGTAAACGGGGTGCAGATATTACGTAATTTGAAAAACTACGCTTTTGAATAAAATACTACCGCGAAAAACTCCTTATTATGAATAATATAGTTACGTTCCGCATTTATTAATCTACCGAAATAGTAAGCTATTAACTTTAGGATACCATCCTTATCCTGTTACAATAAATATCCTCTTAACGTCGTTTCCAAGTAATTGGTTTCCACTATTCTTAACCGATTTGCATCTTAATGAACCAGAATTAAAGCCCTAGCAAAGGCGTTTTTAAGATTTGAAATATATATTCCTCCCGTTTTATCTATTCTTACCGAATTTTTTCATATGCCTACTCGAAAAAGATAATTCTTTAACTCGGAAAAATTACTAATAAAATTACGATAAAAGTTAACAAAACCCAAAAAACTTCGAATCTTATGAATAATACGTAATGAATCTCATTAGCGTATTACTCGGACTTTCTCGGGGTCGGCCCGGATACCTAGCCCAACCGTCACTATAGAACCTATGTATTTTATCACCCTTATTATAAAGTTACAATTTTCTAAATCTAAATTTAGCCACGTATTACAAAGATGTTCTAAAACCACGCGAATTTTAACTAAGTAATTTTATTTGAAATCGGAAAAGAACCTAAACAATCATTTAGGTAAATTATAACTAAATTATCCAAAATATCTACTATAATATAATTAATATATAGTTGAAATGTAGCCAGGGTTTCCGTTAACCTAAAGGGGTTAACTAATTATTTAAATAACCTGAACAGCATACGAAACTCCGTTAATTCCTTTTATCTGTATATAACCCAAATACGGTAAAATGCCATTCGAATATCCAATTTCGTAAGCTACGTCGACTTTAATAATATACGTAGGGTCTCTTTAATTAAAGGTAAGGAAAAACGATCTTACTCGGTAATTTCATTTAATACTCGATAATCTCTATAAAATAGTTATCCCTTGTTAGACTTGAAAATAAGTAATACAAGTATTATAACTAATAAGAACTTTATTCGAATTTAGCTTTTATTCATCAGTTTTATAACCTATTGTTGAAAATTAAAAAGTTAATTCCATGGTACCGAATATGATAACCCTTAAGGTCGTCTTGGTAAAGATTTCTATATATTCGGTTAAATATAAATGTGGTAATCTAGTTTCCCCCTGTGTAGGGGTAAATTTTTAACTTTATCTTTGTTAAATTGGTCGCGAATTTTTTTTCAATTTCGGTAAGAAATGTAACTAATCCTTATCCCTCTTAATAATAGTAGTCGACGTCGGTTATAAGATCCACGTTATTTGGTAGAACTTTGTAATAAAAGCTAACCGAAACTAATCCTCCATGCGTTATACCTTTTAGTATAAACGTTTTACTAAATCTATAAACCCCAATTTTATTACGCCTAGTACATCCCCCAACCTAAAACGTACCATTATCATATTAAAAATTAAACCTTTTTGACTATAAACTACAAAACGATTACCGCAAACGTTGGAAGTTGCCCATTAATATCGAATTCAAGGTATACCAAAAATTATATTCCGCGTTATGCTGGATATAATATATATTAATATTGGGTTCAGCGTTTTATTAATATTTATACGAAATTTAGTTATTTAAGTAATACGCGTATTTTACCGTAACCCTAATATTCTATCCAAATCTCGAAGATGTAATAACCGAATTTACATTATCTTAAACCGTTATACTCAAGATTCGTTTATAATATAATAACAATTACAGTTAAAATAGACTTAAATATCCAAAAAGTAGGTATTTGTTGGTAGATCTTTAGACGTTGCAACGTTGTCGATTCGATTAGTCGAAGTAACATTAGTATTACGTGGTCAGATGGTGGATGTATTGTTCTAGGTTTGGCAGACCGCTAGCTGGTCTGCACTGTAGTTTGTATGATCAAGTGCTTGGCCCGTACCCTAGAGTGAAGTGCAGCGTACTGCATTAGACTTACACCCAATGCAGTAAGTCCGTACAAAGTAATACACTTGTAGTATGGTCAACTTTACTGTAAGTAAAGTTGACCTACTACACTGCATGCAATATTATCCCATTACTGGCGGCTTTTTAGTTTGTGAGCGCATGTTAGTGTGGCTAACCAATCTTTTCCGGTTAACGCTAAATAGCGACCTCGTACCCTCTATCAATTTCAATCGATTTCCATATTAGATTACATCTAATTACATGCAAATTTTCCACATTTTACTTTAATTACTCTATTGATCTGAAGTCCGAATTCATTAAATCCCACAAAAAGTTCATTCGCCACAGGCTTTTACAAGCCTCCACTTCAACCGTAGCACTCGAATAGATTTCAATCATCGATCCCCTAATAGTCTTCAAGTCTACTAATATATTCTTGTTCGCCGTAAAGTGATTTGGGCTTTCTGCGCAGCCTGTCAACGTGATCCTCGATACGTATAATTGATTCATTACCATCTATAATCCTTTCCAAGGCGTTATTTAATGATTCTTTCGTTATAACGTTAGCAAAATTATCCTTGTCATCGATTTATCGAAACTCTTTAATTTCCCTCCTTTCGAAGGTTTTATGGAGTGCTATCAAATCGATTATTCGGCGTTTTTCGCTGGTAATTTCGAACTTCAAAAGGTATTCAAAAAGGCACCTCGAGTTGGTATAAATTACCATCGAAATAGGAGAAATCTTTAAGTATCTGGTAATAATGTTAAGGGTTTTCCACAATTCTATACCTCTGTTAAAACCTATTATTATACCATAGACCTCCGATGCCTACACGATTCGTATGATTTTCTTACACTTAACGAAGGTTTAATAAATCAGGCTGTTGATAATGCTAAACTGGTCTTCCCGTTCATTTTTGTTATCAAAAGTTATTAGAAAGCCTATTTGCAAAGACAATTCGGTATTATTTCCAAAATACCCGTCCGCAAATATTATTAACTCAGCCTTTAAAATGTCGATTAAGACCATATTAATTCCGTGGTCCAAATTTCGCATTTACCACTCAAACCTCTGATTTAGCCGATCAAAGTCCTTATCCGTTGGTTTTTTTACTCATACGGTAATAAATAGGTTGTAAAAGACTTTCGATTAATATAAGATAGTAATATAGCTGCCTCGAAAACGTTATTTCAAGTACCGTTAAGCTCTGGCTTCGTTAATATTATCAATTGTAGCCAAAATAGCGCCCTAACACTTTTAACAAAATCTAACGCCGGTATTAATACAAATCATACGGATTACCAATCCATTAAAATTAAGTTAACCAGCTTTTGTCAACGTCATCACCGGTTTACAATTCCAAAACTTAAAGTCTTTAATCGCTTGCTATCCTAATGTTACAAATCCAGTCGTTCCAACAAAAAAGGTATTATCAATTTATATACCCACTGCACCGAAATTCCTATCTTTCTTTATTAGGAAATACGGATAGTATATTGAAAACTTTATCGCTAGTCGTAATTTAAAATGAAAAAAATAGGTTAAAAACTAATAAACGCCTGTTTAAACTAATTTGTATAGTAACTTAATATAACGTATCACCGTACCTAAAGGGTATATAACACGGAGTTCCTATAATAGTTTTATCGATACGATCCGTTATAAATCCGTTATTTATTACTCATAGGTTTACGTTATATTGCGGCTATTAAGCGTAAATTTAGATTTTATTTTTGATAGAAAACGTATTACTAAAATAACCACTAAACTCTAGTTAATCTTTTAAATTGTTGGCGACTGTATAAAATTCAATATATACCTTTATTACTGTATCCTTGGACAATTAAACGTGATTTTTTATACGGCCACCCCTTTGTCTTACCTTTAACCTCGTAAGTAATCCTCGACTTAAAAATCGTGATATTTGGATCTTAGAGATTGAAATAGATTTTCGGCATGAATTGTATAACCTCTCGAGTCAACAAGCCGTTAATTTAGACCTTATCGCTTTCCTTAAAAGGTTTGCCGAAGGTTTTAATAATCCATTGTACCCGGAGCTTTAATATCAAGTCTTTGTTATCCTTTTCTTTCCTACTTACCTAAGCAATATTGTAAATGCGGCCCGATATATATTCCTTCTCTTTAACGTTCTTTTTCTTTAAAGGTAGTCCATATCGATAGAGTTTTATCGGCTTATCAATAACAGGTAAAGTTAATTCATATTAACTCGGTTGTTTAGCTTAGGAGCCTAAGGGCTTTTATTTCTACTAACTATAATATAAGTCTGAACTTAGGTAATGAGAAAGAGTACAAGGCCATTGGAAATTTCAACAAGTATTTTGGAATTTCAAATACTTAATATATTGTATAAGGTTTTCTATTTACCCAACTCTCATTATACGAGGGTTTTATTTCATAATAGTCAAGTAAATACATCGATTACTAAAGGGCCGTTTCTGGTACTAAAAACGTTATTAATCTAACAGCGTATCAATTCTCTTCGTAATTTCCTTAAATCTTTATTATAGGCTGAAATACATTTTTAAGTACTTGCCGAAGGCGGAGTTTTACTCGTCAGGCGTGGGTATAATCCAAAAATCAGGAGCGTTGGCACTAAGTCATTAGGTCCCACAATGTCGTCAAAGCTTTTTACTACGATTTATAAACGTGCCTCGGAATCCGTAAAACTTTTAATCTTCAATATAAAGATATTATACGCTTGACGTAGTAGTTTGTATGCCTTTTTAACCCTTCCAATACTCTAATAGACTTTTACAGGCACCTGTTTATATTAAATACCCATTATTTTAACATTTTCCTAAAACTCTGTTACCATAAAGTTAATGCTGGTATCATAGAAAGCGACGTTAAAAGGGTCTAGGTACGTGTCAATTCACAATATCCTTAGCTTTTTCCACGTATACTTAATCGAAAGGGACTTTAAAAATTTAACCATATAAAACGAAATTACGAAATTAACGACGTAAAAAACAGGATTATTTTTCAAATAAAACATATCGATGAAGATCTTGTAAATAAAATTCCTATCGTTTTTTAATGTAAACTTAAATATTTTGGAGGCTTAAACATACTTTTGGAAGTGGTGGTAAAGCCTTTTAATAGCCTTTAAGGAAAAGTACTCCAAATCGTTAAACCTTACAGATTTTAAGACTTTATACAATATATCAACGGCTAGATAATTAAAAACGTTGCTGAAATTAACATATCTCTAGCTTCGTTAAATGTAACACCATTACTTCCAGACCTTAAAAATAAAACTATAAGTGCTCCTACTTAAAGACGAGTGAAAACCTTTAGCCGTTTTTAATCATTTTATCTACGTTAATATCGATATTGACGCCGAAAGTCTTTATATCATTCAAGTGAAGAAGGAAAGAGGTAGGAGACTTAAGTACATAAAATTTAATTATTCTCATAACTGTTTAAACTATTGTTATACCTAATAACGATAGTTATTCGCCCGGGTTAATGCCAACTTTAACTTTGGCAACTTCGTAACAATTAATCTTAATAACTGTAGTATTTCCCCTTCACAATACCACATACTACGAATAGCCTCCTATTAAGTATTTTGCTAACCTTATGTCTGATATAATACCTTAAAACGTATGATCCAAGTAACGATCGCGGAGATTAAAGGTATATAAGGGGTTAAAAGCTTAGTTAAGGTAAAGATAAGGGTCTTTACCACATAAACGGTATAAAGAGACGTAATCAGCTAGTTACTAAACCGTATTAAAAACAGTATCTTCGTACCAATTAAGTTATTTAGGGGCGTTAACGACGTTAATTAACTTATTTCCTTTAAAACCTAAGATTTCATCCAAGTAATCCTATTTCGTAGCAATAAAGTATTAGGTGTATTACACTGTTTTCCTATTGTTACATTCGGTAATGGGGTACCAAATGAACCAATAGCCAAACTTACCACAAATTCAATATCTTTTACTACTATTACGACGATAGTATTAGCGGTTAACAAGTTCTCTTAAAGCTTAGACTTATTAGTGCTAACGTGGTTGCTACCTCTAATTTAGGGCCGAGGTCGATAGGCCAAACCTTAGGCGTTATAAGCGCCTTTACTTACGGTCGACGTAGTTAACTATTGTAAGGTATTTTTCATTTACTTTAATAGAATTTCCAACTTAGGAGTATATACCAAACGAATTTGATATACGTGCCATTACGGTAGCAAACGAGGAGTGTAACTGGTTAACAAAACCTTCGTAAGTAATATTTAGACGTTATAAGGCGTATTCGAACTCGTTAACACTAGTAACTGCTACACGTACCTATTCGTGAAATATAGCTTTACTAACGTAGGCTTTACCTATTATTTCTTGACGTAACATTAACTTATCAATCATTTAGTTAAGGATGTTTATTCGTGTTTCTTCCTCTTTTTTCTTTGTCATAATTATAGTTCAACTTGTCATGGCCCAATTAATGTAATATTACGTAAAATGAACGTCGTATTCGAAGTAGCTCTTTATACTATCTTAAATTTCATGAAACGTAATTACTTAGGTTAATAAGGTCAGGTAGTAATCCTTAATGTACCCTATGAGAATTCCGGGAAAAAGTAAGTAAAAACCAAAAGAAAAAACTTTTATTCACTTATAAATATTTAAAAGGGGCATTATCTTAATGTTAAAGAGGTTATAAAACTTTCCGTCATACCTTTTTATATTATCTCAAATCTTGACGAAGTTTATAAGGAGTTTGTAATTAATATTACCCATTTAAATAGGTTTTCGATGAAGATCGCGATGATTTTCCCAGCCGTAAGTGGTGTGTTGTAGCGGTTTAAGCCTTAAAGTTTCTGAGGTACAGTATTGTGAGTAATTGCTAGTCGCCTATTCTAAGGAGTAAAGTACTATAATAAGACTTATAATAGGCTCGCGCGCGTAGAAATATCTGAAAGGGAAAAGTTCTTAAAAGTTTTAGCGATTAAAATACTAAAGGGTAATAGGTATTTAAAAGTTTTGGGAGCCTAAAAGTCTTGTTTAATTAACTAGTGTAAAGCGTTAATGTCAATACTTCTAACCGCGTTGACGGCCGCTACTTTACATACCTTGCCGCCGCTAAAAGCTTACTCCACGTTGTCATGGGGGGTACTAAACTGCCCAACAGGTTTATAGGTTTTTTATCATCAATACATAAAAAGGTTTAACTTAGCTAAAGATATAGAGGAGGTCCCCTAAATCGTGTATATGGGCGTTGGAATCCCTTAACGCCTTTTCCTTTTCCTTAAAAGTCTTAAGGATCAAGGTTTTAAAAACAGTCTTCTTACTGAGCTAGTTCGAAAAAGGTTTCCTTTAATCTCAATAGGGTTTTTTCAAGGATATAAATACCACGGAGTGCGAACTCCTTTTTTTTTAACTTTTACTTAATTACACGCTGAATCATCTTCTACATATCAGGAGTCTAATAGTTGAAAAACTCGCGAAAGTCTTGAAAAGCGCGGACGCCGCAGCTGAACTCTTTACCATCGTCAAACTCGATGATATAATGGCTAACGTAATTAGTTAGGTTAGCTTTGATTAAAGTCTTGTCGACATTCGTAATCTAGAGTTATTAGTCATAATGGTTAACGAAGACTAATCTGAGGTTCTTAATTACTTCTTTTTAGGCGAAGTCGATAATAGCTTCAAAATAAACGTTTACGGTAAACATCTTAATTTTCTGGCTTATATAAGACGTGTGAGACGAGAGCCTTAATGATTTTGGGTGTGGGGACTTGGTGTTTTAGCGTAAAGTCGCGTAATGTAACTTTTTCGACGTACCTAAGCGACTCTTAATATTTTTTGTTTAAAGCAACAAACTTAATGATTTAAATTGACGTAGGGAAGGTAAAAAAAAATAAAGTATCAGTAATAGTTTTTTGTTAAATGTAGGGTTGAAAGTCGTTGTAAGTGATAAAAGACGAATGTTATTTATTATTGTAGGTTGTTTAATGTAGGAACTTAGTCGTTTTTATATAGTAATAACACTCGCAGTAATACTAACTTAACTTTTTGTGAACTTACCGAAATTTAATACCTTTAACAGTTAATTTCAACTTTTTTAAGAAAGATTTATTCAATATTTCTTAGTGTTTTTAATAGCAATACCGTCGCTAACTTCTAGGTTACCATTAAAAGACTAACGCAATCCAAAAGTCTTTTCTATTTTGTTGCTATTAAAAGACTATTGAAATACTAATAAAAACCTTTCGTAAAAACCTTTCTTCTACCCTAGCGGTCGTCTAACTTAGAATGTAACCGGAAAGTAGTTTTTTCTTCTATTTAGTTTATTTGTATTTAACCTAATAAATAATAATCAGTATTGGTAGGTCTTTAGATGTTGCAACGTTATCGATTCGATTATTCGAAGTAATAGTAATATTATGTGGTTAGATGGTAGATGTATTGTTCTAGGTTTGGAAAACCGCTAGCCAGTCTGCACTGTAATTTGTATGGCTAAGTGTTTGGCCCGTGCCCTAGAGTGAATTGAAGTGTACTACACTCGACTTACACTCAAATCAGTAAGTCCGCACAAAGCAATACACTTGTAGTACGGTTAACTTTACCGTAAATAAAGTTGACCTATTGCACTGAATGTAATACTATGATAACAGTATTATTCAAAGATACAGGAATAATGAATAAATCCTCGTTTATACGTATTTTAATTAAATTAAACTCCTTTTTATTCTATTTAATAACTACGTCGATAAGGTTATATGATTCCCAAAAAAAACTATATCTAAAAGTCAATTCTCTCTTATCACTATTAATAGAAAATATTTTTTTACTTTTTCAATTTGAATCACATATACTTATGTAAAAAGTAGAAATCGTGCGGAATTCGTAACCACTTTAATAATAGTCCGATAAGCTATAAAGTACGTAACGTTCTGTAACGAAATTAGTCTAACGTTCTTTTATAGTCATCCACGTCGCCTTATGTTTTTGGTTTTAAATAAGTATCGAACGTGTTCATTAAAATAACCGACCGAGGTATTAAAATAACTAGCTACTTTTACTACGAGTCTTTAACAAAAATACTTAAAAGGTGTAAACCCTCATTATAACTCTATATATATTCGGCTGTTAAATTTATGTAGGTTTCGCTAATTAACGACTAAAAATTCTCTTTAAATCTAAAAAATCCAATTTGTCAGCAATCTCACGATACTTTTTTAGGGCTATAACATAGTCTACCCGGCTAACACCTATCGTGATAAATTTATCGTAAATACGTAGCGATATGCTAAAACATAAGTAATTACATTTTACAACCGAAGACCAATTTAGTCCGTTCGCTTAAGTTAAAAGCATCTCAAACTTAATAACAAATAATACTCATAGGTTTTTAACATTAATAATTAATCCCTCCAATTCGACTAATATTTTGTTCGCCTAATTAGGGTCGTTAAAAACAGCCTTAATATAGTTGAAAAACTTGTCTGTATTATATATAACTTCGTATCCGCCGATTTTATAATTCGTTTTGATAGCCTGTTTTACCGCCGCTATATAACAACCTCATATATATAAAAGCCCACGTCAATTTTTTTAAATTTATATTTTATCCGTTTGAAGTATAAATTAAATCGTTTTATATATCATCGCCTAGGTAAAAGTAAATCCGTCGAATTATAGGTTGTTATATCGTTTTCAGCTACACTAAGCCGGTAAAAAGTTAACACGAATTACAGCTAATTCGGTTTCGAGTTATTAAATCTTCGTTACAACCTAAATAAAGTCGAACATAAAGCTAATAGTTAAAATCAATTAACCCGGTTATTACAATTACTTTACAACCGATACGATATAATTTACGGTATTTCGTAAACGAGAAATATCGGTTTAAATTGTTTCTGGAGGAGCAGGAAGTATATTTATAAAGGTAAACAACTAGGTATTCGCCGACGGCCTATCCTCCCCGAAAACACTAAAGTGTAACGTAAAATTATTAACGTTTACCATCGATTCATTTATTATAAGTAATATTTTTTTTTCGAAAAAAATAAGAAAAATCTTAATAGTATATTATAATTCAAATTACGATAGTAAACTAAGTAGGTGTTAAATAAAGTTTACTATTAAGATATAGCGAAAAACTAAAAAAGGCTATCGTGGGTTACCATACAGGACCTATAGGTATGGCCAATACCCATATAATGATCACACTAAATACCCGTGAGTATATAGAAGGTGTGAGAGGGTTTATGTTATCAAGAAGGTAGCAAAGGTGCTGAGTGAACAATATCGCAACCGTGCAAGTAATGATGAAAAGCCGTGAGGCTTTTCAGAATATACTGAGACTGAATACTTAGATTGACAACTGAAGAGCTATGAAAGAAATACTATCTATGTGGTGCTGACCGTATCCTTATATCCTTCATCCTTCATACGCCTTCAGTGCTGGATCATGTTGGATCGAAACATGATCTCAATGATCCTTAGTGCGTAACCCTAACCCTAAGGTTGCTGACATAAGAGATATCTCCGCCTGATGTGTTGGACATCAGGTTCTTAGTGGCTTAGCCTCATACTGGCCTGTTTTCTGACTCTCCGATGTTCTTGGGTCATAACACCCGTGCCTTCGAGTGAAGTACAGTATAATGCAATCGATCTACACCTAATGCGGTAAGTCTCCACAGAGTAATACACTTAACTTGCAGTACAGTCAACTTTACTGTAAGTAAAGTTGACCTACTGCACTACATATAGTATTATTCCAACACTAGCGGCTTTTAAGTTTTTACGCGTACGCTAGTGTGGCTAGTAAATTTTTACCGATTACCACTAAATTACCACCACGTTAACTGGCCAAACCCCCGTCAGTTCCAATTGACTCTGACATTAAATTATACCTAATTGTATACAAATTGATGCTATTTAACCTTAATTGCTCCGTTTCCGTGAGGTCCGAGTTTATTAACTCCTATAAGAAGTTTCTTTGCTACAAACCTTTGCAAGCCTCCAATTTAACCGTGCCACTTAAATAGATCATCATTATTTATCCCCTGGCAGTCTTTTAGTTTGCCGGCACACCCCTATCTAACGTCACGTAATCCAAGCCTTCCGGGCGGTCTATTAACTTAGCCCTCGATTTGTATGGTTAGTTTATTACTGTCCATAAACCTTTCTAGAGCCTTATTTGGAGATGCCTTCGTTATAGTATCAATAGGATTGTCCTTACCATGAATATATCAGAACTCCTTAATCACCCTCACTTCGAAGGCTTTACGAATTACTATTACGTCGATTATTAGGTGTTTTTAGCTAGCGGTTCCGAATTTCGAAAGGTATTCGAAGAGATTCTTCGAGTTGATACAGATTACCACCGGGATAAGAGGAATTTTCAACTGTCTGGTGATAATGTTAAAAGTTTCCCACATTTTCATACCTACATCGAAGTCCGTTATTATGTCGTAAACCTCTGAAGTTAACACGCTTCGTATAATCCTCTTATATTTAACGGAGGTTCAGTGATTGAAATTGCTGATAATACTCAACTGGTTTTTTTGCTCATATTTATTAACGATGGTTATTAGAATGCCAATTTGTAGAGACAAGTCGGTATAATTTGTAAAGGACCCATCCGTAAAAACTATTAACTTGGCTTTTCAAAGGTTAATTGGAACCATATTAATTTCGCGGTTACAATTCCACATTTGCTACTCGAATCTCCTATTTAGCCGGTGAAAATCCTTATCTTTTAGCGTTTCTGCTTGTGTCGCAATAGATATATCGCGATAGGCTTTCAGTCAATATAAGTTAGGAATATAACTGCCTCGAATGCGTTATTTTTAAGTACCGTTGAGCCCTAGCCTGGTCAATTTTATCAATTATGGCTAAAACAGCGCCCTGGTTCTTTTGATGAACGCTAAGGCCGTCATTAATACCAAGCATGCGGATTAAGGATTCATTAAATTTAAGTTGTATGTTTTCCATCAACGTCGTTACTGACTTACAATTTAAACCTTAGTATCTTTAATCGCTTATTGTTCCAATGTTATAAAGCTAGTTGTTCAGACGAAAAAGGTATCGTTAGTTTACATACCCACTACGCCGAAGTCCTTCTTTTATGTTACTAGTAAACACGGGTTGTATATTAAAGACTTTATCGCAAGCTTAGATTTAAAGTGCGACTGGTAGATTAGAAACCAGTAAACACCTGATTTAGCTAATTCGTATAGTGATTTGATACAAAATATTATCGTACTTAAAAGTTAGATTGCATGAAGTTCCTATAGTAGTTTTAGCAATATGATTTATTGTAAATCCGTTGCTAACTATTTGTAGGTTTTCGTTATATTACGGCTATTAAGCGTAAACTTTCTTTTGGTTTTGGTTGGTAAACTTACTATTCAAGCAATCATCAAGCGCTGATTAATTTGTAAATCGTTGGCGATTACGTAAGGATTTAGTTTTTACCTTTATCACTGTATCTTTAAGCGATTAGACGTGATTTTTTTGTACGACCGCCCCGTGATTTTGCCTTTAAACTTGTAGATAATCCTTAATTTGAAAACAGTAAAGTTTGAGTTTTGAAGGTTAAAGTTAGTCTTTGGCAAAAATTGTATAACCTTTCGAGTTAGTAGGCCGTTACTCTCAACCTTTTCACTTTCTTTCATGGGTTTTCCAGAGGTTTTAATAATCCTTTGCTTTCGGAGCTTTATTGCCAGGTTTCCGTTATTCTTCTCTTTTTTGCTTACCTAAATAGTATTATAGATACGGTCCGGTATATATTCCTCCTCTTCAACGGTTTTTTTTCGGGGGTCGTTCGTACTAGCGACGTTTTATGGTCTTGTTAATAACGGGTAAAGGAGGTTTGTATTAGGTCAGTCGTCTGGTTTAAGGGGATTGATGGTCTTTATCTTTAGTAGACTTGATATAGAGCTTGATTTAAGTAGTTTGAAAGGGTATAGAGCTGTTAACAGTTTTAATAATTACTTCAGAGTTTACAATACTTAATATCTTATACGGGCCTTTTTATTTTCCTGGATCCCGCTATACGAAGACTTTACTTTGTAACGGCAAAGTAAGTACGTCGATTATTAAAAAGCTGTTTTTGGTGTTAATGGCATTACTGATTTGGCGGCATATCAATTCTTTTCGTAGTTTCTTTAAAACTTTACCATAGGTCGCAATACATTTTTAAGTATTTGCCGAAAGCGGAGATTTATTCGTCAGGCGTAAGTATTCTTTAAAGATTAGAAGCGTTATCAATAAGCCATGAAGGCTCATAGTGTCATTAAGGCCTTTTACTGCTATTTGTAAGCGTGTTTCTGGATCTGTAAAGTTGCTAATTTTCAACGTAAGGATATTATACGCTCGTCAAAATAGGGTGTATGCCCTTTTAACCTTTCCAATGCTTTAATAGGCTTTTAAAGGTACCTGTTTATACTAGATACCCATTATCTTAGCATTTTCCTGAAATTCTACCGTAACAAAGTTGGTACCGGCATTGTAAACGACGACGTTAAGTAAACTCAGGTACGTGTTAATCCATAATATATTTAACGTTTCCCATGTTTCTTTTTCCGAAAGGGACTTTGGAAACTTAGCCCTGTAAATAGAGGTTGCGGAATTAACAACGTAAAAGATAGGTTTGTTATTTAAGTAAAATATATGGACGAAAATCTCGTAGTTAAAATCTTTATCGTTTTTTAACGTTAACTTAAATTTTCGGGGGGCTTTAGTATATTTTCAACAGTAGTAACAAAGACTTTCAATAGTTTTTAAGGTAAAATATTTCACATCATTATGCCTTAAGGGCTTTAAGGCCTTGTATAAATTGTTAACAAGTAAATTGTTAAAACTCCAATATATTTAGCGTATTTACGTCTCCATTAGATTTAACAATATTGCTTTCGGATCTGCAAGATAAAACCATAGGTTCTCTTACTTAAGGGTGGGTAAAAACCTCTAGCCGTTTTTAACCAGCTTATCTACGTTAATGTCGACGTTAATACCGAAATTTTTTATATCCTTTAAGTAAAGAAAGAAAGGGTTAATGGACTTGAGGAAGTGAAACGTGATTACTTTCATAACAGTTTAAATTATCGTTATACCTAGTAACGATAGTTGTTCGCCCGAGCTAAAGCTAACTTTAGCCTTTTTAATATCGTAACGATTAATCTTAGTGGCTTTAATGCTTTCCCTTCGTAATTTCATACACTGCAAATAGCCTCTTTTAAGTACCTTGCTTCCCCTAAATCTGACATAATACCTTAAAACGTGTGGTTCATGAAATGAATGCGAAGGTTAAAGATATATAAGGGGTTAGGTGTTTGATTAGGGTAAATGTAGAGGTTTTCACCACATAAATGGTATATGAAGGCATAATCTGCTAGTTACTAAGCCGTATTAGGAGTATTATTTTCGTGTTACTTAATTTGCTCTAGGGCGTTCGCGGTGTTAATTAGCTTGTCACCTTTAAAGTCTACAATTTGATCCAGGTAATTCTATTCAAAAGTAACGGGATATTGGACGTAATATAATACATTTCTGTTGTTACTCTCAGAAGGGGGATGCCGAGTTAACTAGCAGCTAGACTTACTATAAATCTAACATATTTTACTACTATTACGACGATAGTGCTTGTGGTTAACAGGTTCGCCTAAATTTTATTAGCGTTAGCATAGCTATTGCCTTTAGTTTCATGATAAAGTTAATAGGCCAAACCTTAAGAATTATAAGCGCCCGTATTTGCGGTCGACGTAGTTAATCACCGTAAGTCTTTTTTATTTAAGTTAATAAAGTTGTTAACTTAGGAGTATATACTAAATTAGTTGAGTATATACGTTATTACTATGGTAAACGAGGAATGTTACTGGCTAAAAAAAGCTTTCGCAGGTGGTGTTTGGGCGTTTTAGAGCGTATTAGAACTCGCTAACGCCCGTGACTACTGCTCTTACCTATTCGCGAAGTGTGGTTTAGTTAGCATAAGCTTTCTCTATTGCTTTTTATCATAGCATTAACTTGTCAAACATTTGATTAAAGATGTCCATTGGTGTTTCCATCACTTCTTTATTTACCATTATTGTAATTTACCTTCATAGTAGCCCAGTTTGTATGATATTGTACGAGGTGGACATTGTGTTCGAAGTGGCTTTTTATGCCATCGTAAATTTTGAGAAACGTAATTGCTTAAGTCAGGAAGGTTAGGTGATGATCTTTAGTGTATCCTGTAAGTATTTCGGAAAATAGTAAGTGAAAACCAGAAGGAGAAAACGCTATTTACTTAAAGATATTTAAAAAGTATATTATCTTGGTATTGAAAAGGTTATAAGGTTTTCCGTTATAATTTTTTATATCACCCTAGATTTTAGTGAAGTCCGTATAAAGTTTTTAATTGATGTTAACTATTTTAATAGGTTTTGGGGGAAGTTCGCGATAATTATCCTAACTTTAAGTGGTGTTTCCTAACAATTCAAGCTTTAAAGTTTCCTATATACGGTGTTAAGGGTAATTGCTAGTCGCCTGAACCGAGGGGAAAAGTTTTGTGGTAAGACCTATAGTAGGCTTTCATACGTAGGCAAATCTAAAGGGGGAAGGTTCTTAAGAGGCTTGGTGATTAAATTACTAAGGAGCGATAGTT
Organism: Anisogramma anomala; assembly: GCA_038502455.1. NCBI lineage: Eukaryota > Fungi > Ascomycota > Sordariomycetes > Diaporthales > Gnomoniaceae > Anisogramma > Anisogramma anomala. Next base: position 5,515,288 of record JASMMZ010000002.1, on the reverse strand, counting down.
ATTTGAAGGTTTTGAGATATTTGATGATCTTGCTTAATTGACTGGTGTAAAGCGTTAACATCAATACCTCTAGCCGCGTTAGCGATCGTTGCTTCACGTACCCTGTCACCGCTATGGGTATACTTTGTGCTATTACGTAGGGATATTAAATTACCGAGCAGGTCAACACGTTTCTTATCGTTAGCACATAAAAAGATTTGACTTAGCTAAAGTAAGTTAGAGGTTCCCTAAATCGCGTGTATGGGCGTTGAAATCCCTTAATAGCTTTTCCTTTTATTTAAGGATTTTAAACATTAGAGGTTTAAAGGCGTTCTTTAAGTTGTACCAGCTCGAAAAGGGTGTTTGCCAACTTAGTGAAGTTTCTTTTTGGTACGTAAATTCCTTGACGTTTAAGTTCAACTTTTAACATCAACTTAACGGTTTTTTGGATTGACTTTTATATATCAAGTGTCAATTCGTTGAAGAATTCGCAATACTTGCGGAAAGCGCGGTTAAGATTTTCACCGCCATTATGTTTCAAGATAAAACAGCTGACGAGGTTGGTTAGTTACTTTTAGGTTAATTTTTAATCAACGTTATATACTTAAAGATCGTGGTTGTAACACTTGGCAAAGATTGTTCCGAGGTTTCTAATTTCTTTTTTTCTGTAGTTGTTGGTAATGGCTTTAAAGTGCTCGTTAAAGTTAGTTATATTGGCGTTTTGGCTTGTGTAAAACGTGTAAAACGCGTAGGGCGAGGGACTTGATGATCTTAGGCGTAGGGGACTTGGCGTTCTAGTATGGAGTCGCGTGAGAACTTGAGGATTTAGTGTAAAGTCATGTGACGTGGCTTTCTTGGTGCGACTTGTTGTTTTCGTTTAAATTAGCGAACTTAACGACTAAAGAGGCGTGGGGAGCAAAAAGAGTAAAGTAATGTAAAAGTTTGATATAGAGGGTATGGTCGAAGGTCGTTGTTAGTGGTGGAGGGCGAAGGTTGTTTATTATGATGATTTGGCGTAAGTACTTGGTCGTTTCTCTGTAGTAGTAGTATCTATAATAGTACTGACTTAGCCGTTTGTCAACTTGCCGAACTTTGAGACTTTTAACAGTCAATATTAACGTCTTTAAGAAAGGTTAATAAAGATTTCTTGGTGTTTTTTAATAACGATACCGTTGCTACCTCTAAGCTGCCATAAAAAACCGACGCAGCCTAAAAGTCTTTGCTACTTACTACCGTGAAAACCGATGTAGCAGTAGAGGCCCTTCGCAAGAATATTTCCTTTACTCTGGCCGCTATCGTCAACATATAGCGTAACCGGAAAGTAGCTTTTTTTCAACTCAGCTAATTTATTCATAAGCTAATAAACAAGCACTAATTATTGTTGGTAGTCCTTAGGTGTTTCAACGTTATCGATTCGATTGGTCTTCAAAGTAACAGTAGTATTATATTGGTCAGATGATTAATGTCTTGTTTTAGTTTGGCAGACCGCTAGCCGGTCTGCATAGTAATTTGTAAGTCCAACCGCTTGTCCCGTGCCTTAAAGTGAAGTGCAGTATGCTACACTCGACTTACACCCCATGCGGTAAGTTTCCTTAAAGCAATACACTTAACTTGCAGTACAGTCAACTTTACTGTAAGTAAAGTTGACCTACTACACTGCATGTAATACTATTCCAACACCTAAGTATTTTACCTCTTTAATTACGAAGTTACACTTTTTGATATTTAAATTTAACACTATATTACGAAAATATCCTCAAACTACGAGAACAATTGTTATATAATCTTATTCAATACCGGAAAAAAAAACCCGAAAGGTAATTAAAGTATACTATAAAAAAATTATTTAAAATATCCGCTATTATATAATTGATATATCATTAAAATGTCGTTGGATTTTCTGCTAACTTAAAGGGGATAACTAACTATTTAAATAACCCGAATCGTATACGAAACGCCGTTGATTTTTCCTATCCAGGTATAACCCGAATAGGGCAAAAGGCCGTTCGAATATCCAACTTTATAAGTTATGTCGACTTCGATAACGTATGTAAAATCTCTTTAATTAAAGGTAAAGGAAAAGAATTTTATTTGGTAATCCTATTTAATACCCGGTAGTTGATATAAAACCGTTATTTCCCTTTCGACTTAGAAATAAGTAATACCGACGCCGCGACCGATAAGGAATTTACTCGAACCTAACCTTTATTTATTAATTTCGTAACCTGTCGTCGAAGTTCGAAAATTTGATCTTGTAATATTAAATTGAATAATCTCTAAGTTCGTTTTAACAAAAAAAAAATCGTTCGGATCAATTTTCATGTAATAGTTGAGTTTTTTTCTATATAGGGGCAAAGCTATAGCTTCATCCTTGTTTAATGGGTTGCGGAATTTTATTAATTTTCGTAAAGACGTATCTCATTTTTTAAACTGTAGTTGGCGCCGTCTTTTATAAAATCCTCGTTATTTCGTAAAAATCTATAATAAAAGCCAATGAAAACTGATTCCTCGTACGTTATACCTTTCAGTAAAACGTTTTGCTAAATCGATAAAAACCGATCATATTATACCTTGTATATCCCGCAACCTAAAACGTATTATTACCGCATCGACAACCAAGCTTTTTTAACTATAAATTACTAAACAACTACAGTTATCGTTTAAAATCAACTATTAATATCATATGTAAGGTATTCCAAATGTTATATCCCACGTTATTGCAGGGATTATATCTACTAATATCGGGTTCAATCATTTATTGATATCTATGCTAAACTTGGCAATTTGAGTAATATAAGTAGTGTACCATAACCCTAATATAGTAACGAGATTTCGAGCATATAATAATCTAATTTACTTTATCTTTAATAGTTATATTAAAGCCTCTTTTGTAGTACTATAATAATTACAACAAAAATCAACTTAAGTATTTAAGAAATAGGTATTATTAAAAAGTAGAGAGATAATAAATAGATATTAGTTTATACGTATTTTAATTGAATTAAATTATTTTTCACTTGATTTTACAATTATGTCGTTTAAGCTGTATAATCCTTAAACGAAACTGTATACAGAAGTTAGGCATTTTCCATCGCTATTAATGGGGAATCTTTTTTTACCTTTTCGACTCAAACCGTATATACCTACATCGAAGGTAGTACTAGGCGGAGTTCGTAATCCCGTTGGTAGTGGTTCGTTAAATTACAACGTAAATAACGCTCTGTAACGAGCCTAATCCGTTGTTCTTTTACCGTTATCCACGTCGATTTACATCCGTAGTTTTAAACGCGTATTAAACGGGTTATTAAAAATAGTTAACCGCAGTATTAAAATAACTTGCCGCGATTACTATAACTTTTTAACGAGGATACCTAAAAGGTATAAACCTCCTTTTTAATCATATTTCTATCCGGTTGTTAAAGTTATATGGGTCTCGTTAATTAACGATTAAAGCGTCGTTTTAAGTTTAAATAATTTGATTCGTTTGTGAACTCGCGGTATTTTGTTAAGGTTATAACTAATTTACCCGGCTTACACCTGCCATAATAGATTTTTCGCGAATACGTAAGGATACACGAAAACGTAAGTTATTATACTAAGTTGCTAAAGACTAATTGCATTCACCTATTTGAGCTAATAATATATCGAACCTAATAACGAAGAGTATTTACAGGTTTTTCTCGTTTATAAATAATCTCTTTAATTAACTAAGGCTTTATCCGCGCAATAAGAGTCGTTCAAAGAAACTTTAATATAATCGAAAAACTTACCTACATCGTATATACCCTCGTGTCCGCCGGATTTATAATACGTTATAATAGCTTATTTTACCGTTGACTTATAATAACTTTATACGTTAAGGAACGTATACCGACCTTTTTTAATTTACACCTTATTCGCTTTTAGTATAAATTCAATCGTTTGACACTTCGTTGTTTACGTAAAAGTAAATCCGTCGAATTATGGTTAGTCATATCGTTTTCACTTACCCCAAGCTGGTAAAAAGTTAATATAAGTCTCTGTTAAGTCGGTTTCGAGTTACTAAATCTTAATTACGACTTGAACGAAATTAGATATAAGGTTAATAATTAAAGTCAATTAACTGGGTAATTATAATTGCTTCATAATAAACGCGATATAGCCGATAGTATTTTTTTAAACAATGTCGACTTAAGTTGGCTTCGAAAAGGTAAAATATATATTTATAAATGTCGAGGATTAGATATTTTCCGACAGCTTATCCTCCTCAATAACGCTAAAATTTTACGCAAAATTATCAATGTCTGTTATCTACTCGTATATTATAAGTAATATTCTTTGGAAAAGATAAAAAACTCAATAGTATATTATAGTGTGATTGACAATAGTATGCCCATAAAATGTAAAATAGAGTTTAATATTAAGGTATAGAAGAAGACTAAAAGAGGCTATCGTATCCTATCATATAAGATTTATAGGCATAGCCTACATCCAGCCCGTCACGTGCCCTTACACGTGCCATGCACGAACCGCGCCTAGTTCGCGCCCGGATCGAGCCCGGACCGGAAACTATATACTCCGTTACGTGCATAGTCACATAATCTACAGAATCAATGGTAAATGGCATGAGTCTATAACAAACTTGACTTGAGATTTAAGTAATAAGTTTATTACTAAAGCAACCATCAAGTATTAACTAATCTTCTACACTGTTGATAACTACGTAAAGATCTAGTCTTTACCTGTATCGTTGTAACTTTAAACGATTAGGAGTGACTTTTCGCACGTTCGCCGTGTTATCTTATCCTTAACCTCGTAAATAATCCTCGACCTGAAAATCGTGATACTTGGGTTTTAAAGATTAAAATTAGTCTTCGACATAAATTGTATAACCCTTCAAATTAGTAAACTATTCATTTCGACGTTATCGCTTTCCCCAAAAAGTCTGCCGAAGGTCTTAATTATCCCTTAAGCTCAAAACTTCAATACGAAGTTTTTGTTATCCTTTTCCTTTCTCCTTACGTAACTATTATTATTAATTCGACCCGGTGTATATTCCTCCTCTTTAACGTTTCTCTTCCTCTGGGATTGTCCACACCGGCGGCGTTTCCTCAACTCATCTATTACGGGTAAAAGAGGTTCATCTTAACTCGGTTGCTTAACTTATAGGTCTTTATCGTCAATAACCCTAATATGAGGCTTAACATGTATAGTTCGGAAAGATATAATACTGTTGATAATTTTAACAATTACTTGAGAATTTAGGATACTTAGGATCTTATACCAGCCTTTTTATTTACCTGAATTTAGCTATAAAAGAACTTTACTTTATAACGGCAAAGCTAGTACTTCGATTATTATATGGCCGTTCCTATTGTTAAAGACGTTATTTATCTGATGGCGTGCTGATTCCCCTCGCAATTCCCTTATAGCTTTGCTGTAGGCCGTAGCACGCTTTTAGGTACTTGTTAATAGAAGAAATTAACTCGTCAAGCGTATGTACGTTTTAAATGCCAGTAACGTTTACATTGGGTCGTCAGGGCCCATAATATCGCTTAGTCACTGTACTGTCATTTAAAGGCGTATCTCAGAATCCGTAATGTTTTCATTTTCCAATATAAGAATATTATACACTCGGCAAAGTAGAGCGTATACCCTTTGACTTTCCCAATACTCCAGTGGATCTCCATAGCCACCTATTTGCACTAAATACCTCTTGTCTTAATATCTTCATACAATTCTGCCGCTGGAAAATTGGTACCGGCATCGTAAACGACAACATCAGCTAGGCTTAAGTACGTGTTGATTCACATCATCCTTAATATTTCCCACGTATCCTTTATCAAAAGGGACTTTAAAAACTCAACTTTATAAAGAGAGGTTACGAAATCAACGACGTAAAAAACAGGCTTTTTATTTAAATAAAACACCTCAATAAAAACCTCGTAATTAAAGTCCTTATCGTTTTTTATTGTAAACTTAAATCTTCGGAGGGCTTAGGTATACGTTTGGCAATGGTAAGAAAGTGTTTCAGTAGCTTTTAAGGAAAAATATTCTATATCTTTTTGCCTTACAGACTTTAACACTTTATATAACCTGTTAACAGTTAAGTAATTAAAATGCCGGTGTAATTTTCGTATCTCTGATTCCGTTAAGTTTAATACCACTACTTTAAGGCGTTCAAGATAAAGATATAGGTAACCCTAATTAAAATCGAGGGAAAAACTCTAGCCGTTTTAAACCAGCTCGCTTACGTTAACGTTAACGTTGACGCCGAGAGTTTTTATATCCTTTAAGAAAAAAAGAAAACGGGTCAATGAAGATATAAAACGTAATTGCTTTTATAACATTTTAAACTACCGTTGTCTCCAATAATAATAGTTATTAGCTTGGTTTAAAGTTAACTTTGACTTTGTCAATATCGTAACAATTAAATCATAGTATCCGTAGTACTTTCGTTTCGCAGTTCTATGTACTACGAATAGCCTCCTGTTAATTACCTTGGTACCCCTATTTTTGGCATAATATCTTAAAACGTGAGGTACGCATAGCAATCGAGAATATTAAAGGTGTGTAAAGGGTTAGAGGCTTTATAAGAGCAAAGGTAAGGGTCTTTACTACCTAAATGATACAAAAAAACGTATTCAGCTAGTTACTAAACCGTATGAGAAATAATATCTTTATGCCACTTGATCTACTTAAGGGCATTATTGTCGTCAATTAATTTATTCCCTTCAAAGTCTGCAATTTTATCCAAGTAATTTTATTTAAAAGTGGTTAGGTACTAGATATCATACATTAACTTTATATTTTTTCGCTTGGCAAGGAGATGCCGAATTAACTAACAGCTGAACTTGCCACAGATTTAACACCTTTTACCACTTTTACGACGATAGTGTTTATGGTTAGCAAGTACGTTAAAATCTTAGCTTTATTAACGCCAATGTAGGTATAACCTCCAGTCTGTAATCGATAATCTAAACCTTAAGCGTTAAGGGCGTCTATAGCCGTACTTGCGGTCGATATAATTAACTATAGTAGGGTCTTTTTCATCCACATTAGGGAAGTTTCTGGCTTAAAGTTATATACAAAGTGGGTTTGGTATACGAGTCGTTACAGTGCTAAGCGATGAACGAAACTGGATAAAAAATCCTTCGCGAGTGGCAATTTAGCGTTATAAGGCGTATTCGTACTTATTAATGCCCGTAAATGCTGCATATACCTGCTCACGAAGTATAGCTTCGCCAATATAGGCTTTCACAATTACTTATTAACATAATATCAACTAATCAAACATCTGGTTTAGTACATTTATTAGTATTTCCTCCTTTTTCTTCTTTACTAGCATTGCAATCCACCGCGTAGTTTCTCAGTTTATATAGTATTGAGCGAGGTGGACTTCGTATTCTAAATAGATTGTCATGCTATTATAAACTTCACGAAAGTTGATTGCTTTGGTTGAGAAGTTTAGGTAATAGTCTCTAGTATGCCCTGAAGGAGTCCGGGGAACAGTAAATAAAAACCAAAAGGAGGAACCTCTATCCACTTACAAATATTTTTAAAAATGCATTATCTTCATGACGAAAAGGTTATAAGGCTTCACTTAATACTTCCCTACATCGTTTCAAATCTTAACAAAGTCCGTAAAAAGTTCCTAGTTAATGTTAACCATATTGACAAGCCTTAAGGGCAGGTCACGATAGTTATTCCAGACTTTATTAGTATTGTTCCCTAGCAATTTAATTTTTAAAGCTTTAGAAGCACGGTATTAAGGGTAATTGACAGTCGCCTAACCTTAAGGATAAAATCCCGTAGTATGACTTGTAGTAGGCTTTCGTGTATATGCAAACCTGCTATGGAAAGGCTTTTAGTAGACTTAGCGATTAAAAGGCTAAGGGGTAATTAAAACCTAAAGGTATTAAATGACTTAAAGTTCTTACTTAATCAACTAGTATAAAGCGCCGATATCGATTAATTTGGCCGCGTTGACGGCCGCTACTTCACGTGCTCTACCACCGCTAAAAGCGTAGTCCGTACTATAATGTAAAGGTACTAGGATACCGAAAGACTTAACAGGTTCTTTATCGCTAACTCGTAAAAAGACTTAACTTATCTAAAGGTAAAGGGAAGGTCTCTTATAACGCGTATAAAGGCGTTAATGTTTTTTAACACTCTTTCTCTTAATCCGTGAGTTTTGAAGGCATTCCTTAAATGTGGTCAAGTCGAAAAGTTTTTATGCTAGTTTTATGGTATCTTAGCCTAATATATAAATCCCTCACCGCTTAAGTTCCAACTTTAACCTTAACTTAACTCGTTTTTTAATTACTTTCCACATGTTGATAATATAATTATTAAAAAAATCGCGAAAATTGCGAAAGGCAGTATCAGGATCGTCACCTTCGTTATGTTTAACAATGTAATAGCCGATAAAGTTAGTAAGGCACCTCTCCGTTAAGTCTTCATCGATATCTTACGCCCAAAGGTTTTCTTCGTAATACTTGGTAAAAGCGTTTTTAAAAACTTCAATTACCTTTATCAATTCTTAAGTAGGTATTATATTAAAGTTTTGACTTATATAGGATTTGTTAAGCGAGGAAATTAAGTGTCTGAGGCGTAAAAGCTTAGTGTTTTTGGTGTAAATTCGTGTAGAAACTTAGCGATTTAGTGTAGAGTCGCGTAACGTAGCTTTCTAGGTGCAACTTAGCGATTCTTGATATTCTTACTCAAAACAGAAATCTTGACAATTAAGTTAGCATAGGGAAAGTAAAAAGAATAAAGCAAGGGAAAATGTTAGGTGTAAAGGGTAAAGTTGAAGGTTGTTTATAATTATAAGTAAAAGGTGAAAGTTATTTGTTGTAAGCCGTTTGACTTAATCGTTTTTGCAATAGTAATACCCTCAATAGTACTAGCTTAGCCGTTTGTTAGCTGACTAAAATTTAAGACTTCTAACAGTCAATCTTAACGTTTTTAAAAAAGATCTGGTGAAGATTTATTGATGTTTTCAAGTAGTAATACTGTCGTTTATTTTTAGATCCCTGTTGGGGACTAGCGCAACCCAAAAGTCTTTTCTGTTTTTTTGCCGTTGGGAACTGACGCAGTACTGATAAAGGCTCTTCGAAAAAATCATTTTTCTACCCTAACGATAACGTAAAGCGTAATAACCGGAAAGCTTCTTCTTCTACTTAGCCAATATGTACTTAACTTAATAAACACTAATTAGTATTAATAAGGCTTTGGACATTACAATGTTTTCGATTCAATTGGTCGAAGTAACAATAGTATTACGTGATCAGATGGTGGATGAATTGTTCTAGGTTTGGCAGACCGCTAGCCTGTCTGCACAGTAATTTGTATATCCAATTACTTGGAGCGTGCCCTATAATGACGTGTGGCGTACTATACTCGACTTACACCAAATACGGTAAGCCCACACAAAACGATACACTCAACTTGGAGTTCCGTATAGTCAACTTTACTGTAAGTAAAGTTGAACTACTGCACTGCATGTAGTATTATTCTACAATATCGTTAGTTTGTATACCTATGATGCCGAAGTTTTTTCCTTCTATGATTAATTCACATGTGTAAAACGTTGAAATATTTATATTCAACCTATTTTTCAACGGCGCTTAATACTTTAAAAACTAATAAACGCTCAATTCAGCTAATCCATATAAAAGTTTGATATAACGTATTACCGTGCCTGCCGAAAACTTATCTTTTAATTCTTTCGGTGGTTTTAACAGTATCATACGTTAAATATCGGTGGTAGATACGTATATATTTACGTTATATCTTCATCATTCATCGTAAATTAATATTTTACGTTAATGGTCAAATTGGTAGCAATTACGACAATTAAATACAAATGAAATCATCAGATTATAGACGATTAAGTAAGTATTCAGTTTTCACCTTTATTACTCTATCCTTAAGAGATTAACCATGATTTTTTGTACGGCCGGTCCATAGTTTTTCCTTTGACTTTGTAAACTATTTTTAACTTGAATACAGTAATGTTTTGGCATTGAAATTACGTTAACTATATAAGTTAAATAACCTTATGTATAAAAAGACCGTTAATTTTTAAATAGCTTACCCGGTATATTAATAATACTTTCAACATGTAAATTAAAGGCAGGTTCTCCGTTAGAATTCTTCTTCTAACCAATACAGGTCATTTTATATACTTTATGAGTCATATTATAACTGTCCACAACCCCCTTTTTAATATATATCCTCTTTTTGGATGGATCTTCGCGCTATCAACGTTTTATTAGCTTGTTAACGATCGTCTTAAAAGGATTATATTAGTTAATCAGTTCGAGTCGAACGTTATTGACGGTATGATTTCTATTGGATTTAAGAGAGTTTTTTATACGTCTTAGCCTATATGGTTTGGAAAATGATAAGGTTATTGATCGTTTCAATTACCACGTTTAAAATAGTAACATTTAAAATCCTATACGGCCTATCTTATTTGCGTGGCTCTCGCTACATAAAGACTTTACTTGAAAAGAGGAGGGATAATATATATCTTGTTAATGGTACGTTTTTAGTGTTAAGGGTATAGGTATTCTAACGGCGTTCCGATTCCTTCTATGATTTCTTTAAAGCTTTTCTGTATGTTATAAAGCGCTTCTAGGCATTTATTGATGGTGGCGACTTAGTCGTTATACATGGGTTGATCTCAAATACCAGTAAAGTTGGTATAAGTTCGTTAGGGTTAATAGTATCGTTAAAACTCTTTACCACTATTTAAAGCCGTATTTTTTAGCTTATAAAGCTTTCGATTCATATAAGAATACCATAAGCTCTTTAAAAAAAGGCATATGCCCTTTGGACTTTACCGAAACCTTAGTAAACCTTAATAAGAACCTATTTGTGTTGAATTTTTATCGACTTCGTATTAATTTAAAATTTGCATGTTTGGTAACCTAAGGTACGTGTTATTTTATAAAGTCTATAATTTCTTTTATATTTCCTTCATCGTAATGGTTTTAAGGAACTTAACGTCGTGAAAAGCTGTGGCAGAGTTGATAACATAAAATACTAGTTTATCATCAAAGTAAAACATGTTGATAAAACCCTTAAAGTTAAAGTTTTAATTTTTTTAACGTAAACTTAAAACTTAGGGGGGTTTAAGAGTACGTTTGGTAGTGGTGGCACAGCTATTTCATTGCCTTCAGCGTTAACGAGTCTATATTTTCGTACCCAATTTTATTTCGTACATTATGAAGCTGATGAGATTCTGGGTAATCAAACCTATAATGCAGTTAACGAATTTCCGACTTCGTTAGGTTTAACACCACTACCTTTAGATTTTGAAGATGAAATCAGAAATACTCCCATTGAATGTTAACTGAAAACCTTTTGCTACCTTTAATTCAACTTAGTTCGTTAATTTAAACGTTAACGTTAACGGCGAGATTTTTTATATCTTGAAAGCAAAGGAGAAAAGCGTCAGGGGATTATGAAATATGAAAAACAATAGGGCTAATAATAGTTTTAACCATTGTTATTACCGGTGATAATAGCTTTTTTCTAAAGCTAAATCTAACTTTAAATTTTCTAACATCTATATGGTTAAGTCACGTAACAATATTAGTATACCTTTGTAATGCGAAGTATTACGTATAGCCTTCTATTAAGTACCTTATCTCTCCAAGATCGGATATAATACCCTAGAAGACCTGCTTCGCGTAGCAATTCTAAATGGTAAAAAGGTACGTAAGGCTAGAGCTTTTATTGTTATGTTAGCCATAAGGGTCTATACCTATCAGGTGGTATCGGAAGACGTAGTTGGCGTTTTTTAATTTTTTTTATTTGCTATCACCGAGCAGTACCCACAAAATAGATAGTATACTTTGACCATCGCTATTGAGAAACATACATATAATACAGGCAGAAAGACTCTAAACTCAAGTTTTCCTATCCACAACAACCACATTATTCGAACATTCCTATTCCTTCCATAAAATGCCATACAATCCATTGAATGAACTATTGAAAGTTGTGACTCCAACTGAAAAAAATACATAAGGTTGAGAAACTAATCCTATATACCTGTAGTCAATTTTTGGGAAATGTGTTGTACGTATGTATTGAATGCTGTTGAGGTTTTAAAATCAACTGTATTGGTCCTTACTATGTGTTACAGACTTATATCCATTACAAATATGGACCATATTTGTATAAGTTTGTACACGTGCCACGTGAAAAAGGTAAGCCACTACTAAGTATTTCGAAAAAGTATTTCAAATAAATATACTTGTAAAGAAAAATCCAACGCTACAACATTTATTCAAATAACTGAAAAGTACAGAGACAAAAAGGAAACCTTAAGCCAGAAATCGAACCTTAAGATAGTCTTCTAATTAAGGCCTTAATGCATCCTACAGTTTAGAGACCCGTAAGGGCGTGATAACTGTAGTCGTAGCCGAGCCGTGCTATGCGGCTATCTCAGTCCCCGCTCGACGCCTACTTGCATCGAGGATCTAACAGTGGTCTAAAATAGTAAAGAACCTGTAAAACACTTATATCTTGGTTGAAAGCCTGTGTCTATGAGGGAGATATACTCTGTAGCTCGGTGATGAGGGTGGTATACTCCATTTCACGAGTTAACTTTTTACCACGAACCGCAAACCTAAGAAATGTAAAAGAATCAAAATAAGGTACGCTACTAAGCGGGTACTATTCTGTGAAAAGTATTCGGTAGATAGCCAAAAGTATCCAAAGTATAGTTATGATGTTGCTTTAGGGCCAATGTTAGTATCTTTCTGCTAGTCGATGTTTTTAGGCTTGTTTTCCTTCCTTTTGACTTTATTCTATTTCAATTTTGTAGTTTATTAGACGTAATTCCAATTAAAAATGAATGGGAATCATATAAAACATATCAACTTCTTCAAATTACATCCGACGGTAATGCAAAGTGTTAATTAGCAGTCCTATTTTCCGCAAATTCGATATCGTTTGACGTTTGAAGCGAACTTATTTGACTGGCTTAAAGACCTTTGAGAAAAGAAATACCCTCCTCTATAATTTCGTCTCTAGGTTCAGGTTTTCCGTTAGCCGTATTAACCGGGCTTTCTATACTTGCGATCGATGTAGTACGTGTAGAAAGTGTCTCTTTTATCGTTACTAAATTCCTGATTTTAAGGGTATGTACCAGTCGAGTTAGAGACTTGAGCTATTAAGGTCGCAAGCGAGAAACACAACTATCTAAGAAACTCTTTGCAGGTAGTATTTAGGTATCAGAAGGCGTATTAGAACTCCTTATATCCCGTAATAGCTTGTCGAACCTATTAACGTTGGTGTCTCGGCTAGCTTTCACGTTACCTATTTCCTATTGGTAAAGCATTAACCTATTAAACATCTAATGAAGGAGGTTTATCTTACGTTTCGTATCTTTTTTGTAATTTAACATGTAAAAACACTTAATAATATTCTAATCGGTATGTAAAAGGGCAATATGTAGACCATATTCGAAATAGCTATTTAAACTATCGTAGATTTCGCGAAATGGTAAGTATTTCATTAGGTATCGGAGGTAGTAATCCTCGGCTTAGCTTTTAAGGATACTGGGAAATATCGAGTAAGAATCTACTATTATTTAGTTACCTACAACAATCATAAGTCATATTTACAAACGAAAAATCATATTATTAGGGAAAATATCGTTAGTAACAATAAAAGGCTATATTATATATATATAAAGTGATAAGTAGTAGAAGTCGCGTTTCGAATTGTTGATTTAACCTTTGAGGCGCTGATTAAGCGCTTTAAATACATTATCCGACGGGTTTATCTAATATTACATAGCAACAAAAAAATAAAACGCCGCTTTCGGTTATACGACCGATATAACCTATGCTCCATATATAAGCTAATATTTATACTCGTTAACTCGTTTTACGCTAGTTAGGTTAATAAGGGCAGCTTTATCTATTTTTGCGCAAGCTTTAGAATACCCTTTTACAGCATGATTATTATACCGTCAAATTTAATTAAGCGGTTTTCCGTTAGGTAGACTTTTGGCTTCGCCTTCAAATTAGCCTTCTACAGCTTCTTTTCCTCTATTACAGAAAACGATGTATTACATAATATCAATATATTGTTAATTTACATTTAAATAACGGTAGAGCCTGTTCGACATAGTTCAAACCATTAAAAAAAAGTCGAAGTTTGAGTTAGCCATTCCGAAACGCTTCTTATAGTACCTTTCATAAGTATTATATCAATACATACCAATATTAATAAGACAGTAAAGTAATTTTAAAATGTGTAAGATTGTATCGAGTAAATAGTGTTTTCGGATCCATGCAATTATGTAGGCGTAAATATGCTGTTCTAGTCGTTTTTATAATTATATGTAAGATTATATAATATCTTCAACGGTAAGCAAAGGATTACAAGGAGTATTTAAGAAACTAATAAATGCCATAATTAAACGACAACTGGGATATTGTAAAGTACGCGATTAGATTATAATATTTTTCTTTCTAACATTATCGTACTCCTTAATTATAAGGCGACTCTTCATATAGTGTATATTAGTTTTATCTTTTACTTAGTGAACTAATTGGATAAGGAAATTTTTATGATTGCCGTAAATTATTAGATTAAATATTTTAAAGTGAAAAACTCACTTTTCGATTAACACAGAGATTTCATTATGAGTTAACTGCTCGAATGGTATATCCGGGGGAATGATAACACCTTTGAAACGGAATCTTATATTAATCTTAGGGTTCGACTTTTTCTGTTGAGTAAGAAAGAAATTTATAATAGAAGTTTTGTAACGTCTTTTATTTTTAAAACCAAAGAAACACCTTTGGCAACGAAATACCGGTTTGGTTAGTATAAAGATATCGGTTGAATATAATGGTAGAGATTATAAAGGGGTTTTCTAAAAAAAAAAAAAAATTGGGGGGAGGATCGTATAAGTTATGATAAAAATGACGTAGTTAGTGCTACTCGTCGGATTACGCTTTAGTGGATTTATTGTCCACCTTTTCCTGTTTATAATTTCTTACAATCGTTTATCAAATTGAACTCGGACCATTGAATAAGTTTGTAAATATACTGGGTCTTTTCATACCGTTCATTATCTATGTGTTAGTCTATATTTTTCTTTAATTTTATAAACCAGGATTTCAAACTATAACAATAGGTGTAAAATGCATATTTTTCTTGTGACGTTTCTTGTTACCAATAATCTTGTAATATTATTCCCAGCCAATAGAAAACGTAAAGCTACGATAACATTCGCTATAACATTTGCTCTTTGTACCTTTGTTACTAATAGTGTAGAATCCGTATAGATTCTAGGATTAACGTTAAGGACAAGAAGTATGAGAATTAGACTATTCAGGATAAAAGTATCGTTTACAGCGTTTACTACCGTTTGTAAAATCGATTCCTTTGTACTGGTACCCTTCAAGTTCTTGATTAAACTGTATATACTTTTTTATGCAGTTCGTGGTACCGTTCGTACTTTCTGATACCCTAAGGAGTTTTTATCGCTATTTGCCTACATTTGTTTTCGGAAATTTTATTTTTAGTTAGCTATTCAATCGAGTCGGAAGCTATACTTACGTTATGGGTAATCAAGTCCGGAAACTCAAGATAGATATTCTTCCAGCAGTCAACTAGGGTATTCCATTAGTGTGATATTTAAGCGCTTCGCGTGAACTTCGCGGATTGAAATGATGTTGCGGTGTCGATAACGTGGAGGACAGATTGCCAATCAAGGTATATAATGTTTATAATAACTTTATAGTTGAAGTTCACGTCGTCGTCAAGGCGGAATTGGAACCGCCTTGGAGCTGGTGAGTTTAATAGCGAAAAATCTCGTTTGTAACGTACGTATTCACCGCCTAATGATTCAAATTCTCAGCCGGCGCTTTAATAGCATTATTTTATATGTTCAGGTGAATAAGCTATAAAAG
The DNA here is from genome assembly GCA_038502455.1 of Anisogramma anomala. NCBI lineage: Eukaryota > Fungi > Ascomycota > Sordariomycetes > Diaporthales > Gnomoniaceae > Anisogramma > Anisogramma anomala. The sequence goes on along the minus strand of JASMMZ010000002.1, from coordinate 5,499,380 downwards.
GCTTTTTCGTAGCGTTATATGCTGGAACAAAAGGTTTATGTATTTGCTAGCCTTAGCTAGACACGTTTTGGGTTATGCTATAGGAATGAGTTTGTTGTATATCAAGGGCTTATATAAAAGAAGAGAAGTAACGGGGTATTCTGTACGTTTGGAATAATGTATTTAAAGGAGTTATTAAATGTAACGGTAACCAAACGCGTATAATACTAAATGAAATACAAATATAATATATTAAAAGAGTTTAAACAAAGTTTTGATACTTTATCAATATAAATAAAACATAAATGAAACGCAATCAAAACCTAATTGAGCTTTTTGAACTCGTAGATTAGCTCTTTTAGCTTTGTATTAATGAATGAATTATCAAATCAAAATATCCAAAATAATAATTTTAATTAGCGGTGTAATTTAGGGCGAATGTAGAAAAGTTGTGTATTCGAATTAGGAAATTAGTGTATAAGAATTGAAATAGTATGGTGAGCGCTTCGAATGTTATTTTCGGTGTTTGCGAAATATGCCGGAGAGCTTCGAAAGATGTTTTGAGCATGAAGTGTCTGTTTTTATTTTTGTTTCGGAGTCTGTATTTGGGGCATATGGTAAGTTTAGGGGCGTTTAAAAAGTTGTTTTATCAGCTTCCGAAATGTATGTAATCGGTTTAGATATTGAGGTAAGCGGTCTTCAAGTTCGTCAAAGCGTTGCAAGAGTTATTTCAGGCGGTTTTTAGGTTTTCCGGAGTACTTTAAAGGTTGGTTTTTGATATATATTAACTAATTGTTTCGAGACTTGAAGACTTATGTAGCCGATATGTCCTAGGACACTTTTTAATTGGTACCCAGATACGTCCAAAGCGTTAACCAAGTTAACGGATAGTAAAGCGGAGCTTTTAGTAGTGAAAGAGTGTTAATCGAGGTAATAATTTCCAGTTAAAATTATACTTTTTAGAGTCACTTCACGTTTTACAATTCTTCTACATTTTCTTATTTTTTGTAAAGTTTAGTATTGAAATACGGAATAGTTATAACCGTTATAGCATTCCGTTATAAGTATATAACTAAGGTTCGTTCTACCCCCCTTAAGCTATTTATAATCAACTGAATCGACTACTAATTAGTATCGGTAAGGTGTGTATTTTATATGTTAACATAAAGAAGTAGGAGATAAAATAGTATTGATGATTAATAGTTTACAGAGAGAAGTAGTATACTAAGAGTATACGCTTGAGGTAAAAGCTTATAAGCTTTCACCCGGAGCGTGGCACTTTACCATACACTCTTCTAACGTTCCTTCTGGGGCGTCGCACGTTATCATGCACTTTACAAGAGTGTAACTTGCAGCGTGATACGTCATTGTGCACTCTGCAAGAGTGCATCTTGTAGCATAATACGTTATTATGTACTATGCAAGAGTGCACCTTGCAACATAACTGCTATAATAACTATAGGGATATATAACCATATCCACAATGATATTAGGGTCCTGTAGGTTGAAATTGAGTTTGGGTACAAATTGTATAACTCGTTGTATAAAGAGTTCAATCATCTTGACTTCATTACTTTCCTTCAAAAGTTTGCTTGTGGTTTTAATGATTGCTTATATGAGGAGTTTAACAGCTAAGTCTTCATTATGCTCTTTTTTATCTTTTTGCTGACTTAAGTAGTTATTGTCACAGGTTAGTGCCTGGGCTAGTGGGTACCAGGAATCTATCTCTGGCGGTTGCCAAGCTTCTACGATGCTTTGGAGAAATTTTGAGGTATACCTCTACACTTGTTACATAACCGGACCACCCTTTTTCTATAGCTTGTAACAGCTCCTTAGCAGGGGTTTCTCCCTCTTTCTATTTTTCGAGGATAATAAAAAGTATCTCACCGTCTTCAATGATAGTTTTATCTTAATCCATTCATATATAATACTCGATATTTTTCGACGGTATTCCAACTACTTGTATACGGTTATAACTTAAAGCTATACCATTCTATCTTTAGAATTTAGACTCTATAATGTTAGAACATTTTTTGAAGTACCTATTGAAGACGAGTTTTAAGGTGGTTTAATAACGAAGTACAACTATTCAACTACCTAATGAAAATAATTTACCGAGACTTTATGTACAAAGTTTATCTAACAGGACCAAGTCGCTCAAGCACACTTAGTGATGTACCCTATTTTATGATTTTTTTCCACTTCTTAGGCTTATGGTCCGTAGCAAAAACGTGGCTCGCGTAGTGGTTTCTCTACTCTTTACCGAGTTATAAAGTATATCTTCCCCACTGTCTCGGGCTTTCATCCAAGATATATTTATTTTATACGCCCGTTTCTTTGTTAGGGCTATCAGATCCTCGATACGAGTAGGCATCGAACGGTGACTAAAATAGACGCACAACACGGGTCGGCCAAGGCTACAGTTTTCACGCCCTTATGGGTCTCTAAACTGTAGGGTACCTTAAGGACGTGATTGAAAGACTGTCTTGAGGTTCGATTTCTAAACGGTTTCCTTTTTATCCTTGTATTTTTCCGTTCTTTAAATAAAGGTTGTGGCGTTGGATTTTCCTTTATATGTATATTCAGTTGAAATCATTTTCCGATACACCTAATGGTGTCTTTCTCCTTTGATGAAGCACGTGGAAAAATTGATACAAATATAATCCATATTTATATTATACACTAAGTTTCTCACACATAATAAGGACCATACGGTAAATCATAAGACCCTAACGGCATTTAACACATACATACAACACATTGCCCGAAAATTAGCTACATATGTAAAGGATTATGTTTCTAACCTTTTGTATTTATTTAGTTGGGGACACAGATTACGAAAGTTTATTCATTGGATTATATGGTATAATTTGGAAGCGACAGGAATTTTCGAATAGTGTGGTTGTTATGGGTAGGAATACTTGAGTTGCAAAACTTCTCGCCGATAAATGTATACATTTCACATAAGTGAGGGTTAAACTATACTAGCTATATAGTGGGTACTTCCCAATAATAATGACTCGCAAGAAAAAAAAGAGAAGGGATACATTAAAAACCCTCTTTTCAAAGATGGGGAAAAAAGTTAACTATTAGAATCTAAGCTACAATTATAAAAGAACTTGGAATAGTTGACCTTTATAAATATATATATATGGCTAGTAGTAATCAAAGGATGTGCTATTTGAAATAAATGTTTTTATATCTTGAAGGGTATTTTCAAGATTAAGATGAGTATAGTGTTAATGGAGAAGGACCATATTTACATGTTTACGACTATCGATCATAGTTTTATGAAGACTTAAAAAATTATACGTACCCGGGTATAGGTTTACCGGATAATTACTCTTTTTTTATTCCAAACTTTTTAGCTGTTATCGTTAGCATCAAATACCTGGATAAAGCCTTTTTAAAGTTTATTGACATATGTTAAGGTATTGTAATAATCCACCATCAAGAATCTTTCGAGAAACTTCGTTATTTACATTCTTTACAATATTCTTTCTCAGCTTTCTTTGTTGCAACGTTTGAAAATACTAAAAGAAGTCTCATTTATTAAGGTCGTTAGGTCGAGGAAATTAAATAATAGCTTTGATTTCTGACTTGTATTAAGCTTTAATTTTAAGTTTGGATTGTTTGTATACGAAGTAAATTGAGGAAAGTCGTTTTTTATTACCATGTGAATTACGATTGAATTTTCAAGACGAAAATAAGCTTTTGGAAGAGAAATGAACAATAAATTCAATCCTTTAACAAAGACTAAAGAACAAACCTATGGATCGTATCAGCGTATTAGTTAGTTTAGAAAGAATTGCTTCACCGGTTTTTATAAATGGTATTTATCAAAAGCCTATTGTATATTTAACTCAAATCTACGGTTTTTTCAAGCCTTATAAATCTATCAAAAAGGAAGAAAAAGCGGACTTATTTATAGTTGTTAATGTTAAAAAAGAACTTCTCTATAGGATGTATTATAAATTTATTATGCCGCCTGTAATTTCATAGTTAACTTATTAATGTGACTGGTCTATTGTATAAGACCCTGTACTAACCCCTATACTGGAGAATTTTAGTTAATCAGAGGCTGTATCTTATGCGGGTGTTTCCGCTTTAGGGTGTCCACTTTCAACGCTAAAAGATTCACTTTTAGCGTTAAAGTCTCCACTTTTGGTATTAAGGGATTCAATTTTCTCGTTAATCTGCCAAAATAACTAATTAGGGGCCGTATCAAAAGTTGATAGTGCTAACATATACTTTTAACGTTGAGCTATTAAAAAAAGATCTTAAGTTTTGACTTTTTTCTTTTTTCCTCCATACCATCATATTGTTTTACAATTGATAAACTTTAATTTCAGAATACTGAGCGTAGAATTCGTTTTTTAACGATATCTTTAACGATACGAAATATTTTTTCAACTAGAGATATATGGAAAAAAGTATCACAGATTACGAATAGAAGATGGTGTGGTTGAACCTACAGGATAAATAATAGTACGAATATTGGTTGAGTTTGATCAAGGTTATAATACTTTGAATTTTCGCAGTTATGTTTACTGTTCCGAATTTTTCATAAACTTTATTAGCCTATTAAAGCTTTATAGCTTCAATTTTAAAGTTAATAACTTATTTTTCATTGATTTACAGATGAATAGAATAGTTGTTAATATAATGTAATGATCACACTAAATACTCGTGAGTAAATAGAAGGTGTTAGGGGGTTTATGTTAGCAGTAAGGTAGCAGAGGTAACAAAGGTGCAATATCAAGAAGATGTGTGTTCGTGCCGTAGGATGATTATTAGCCGTTAGGCTATTCAGATATGTAGACTGAATACTTAGATTGACAACTGAAGAGCTATGAATGAAATACTATCTATGTAGTGCTGACCGTATCCTTATATCCTATGGCCTTCATACCATCTTCAGTACTGAGGCTCACCGGTGCTCACTGAGGCTTACCGGTGCTCACTAAGGCTCAGTGAGCACTTGTGATCTAGATAAACCTAACCCTGGAGGTTTGCCTAGTCTGGTGCTGACAAAGAGATGTTCTCCGCTTGATGTGTTGAACTTCAGGCTCTCGGTAGCTCAGTTGCATGTTGGCCTGTTTCCTGACCCGCCAATGTGCTTGGGTCATAACATATAACTAGCAATTACATTATTATATAAGTAACGTAGCAATTTTACTATTACATTATAGTTTTTATCAAATCCTTCGATATTTCACTTTGGCGTATCAAGTTTGGTTTTACTAGGTTAAAGTCAATAGAGATATTACTTCAGTTGTTGGACGGTTTTAAGTGGGATTAGGAAAAGAAAAACCTTATCCTCGTTTGCGCTTTATGTAAGCTTTCCAAAATCACTCGATAGCGACCAAGCATCTAATATGAAACTCCAGAGAAAAGAGGGTTTATATGAATCCTTAACAACTTACTGGAAACAACTTTTGGCCTTATAGACGAACGTCGTGAACTGATAGCTATTAAGGTTCAATACGGATACAGAGTCTATAAAACAGCCATTATATCATTTAGTAATGGACAAAAAGCCTTTTGTTGTATATTAAACGAGATTATTTACCGTATTGGGTATACTATCGATTATTCAATTAGAAAGACTTTTATGAAGTTCGAATTTACTCTTTAGTTTTCTTAACAATATACCTATAAATTAAACTAGATATTGGAACGCTTTGATAGAGTGAATTTAGAAAGAAAACCGTACTTGCACTGTGAACAAAAAAGTACTATATAATTTATAACTTTACCTGTTCTATGTAACTACTATTATAGTCAACTTGACGGTTATAACAGGAGCAGAATTCATTATATTACACCTTACGAGGGCTTTTACAATGAATTCAAGGGTTATAGAAACTATAAACCCAACTTTGAGTTCAACTTTACTCCAGGCTTTGCCATTATCGTCTATATACCCTTAGCAAAACAAGTAAAGAGTTAAAAATTAATCTAATAGGAAAGAGAAAAATCTTTCTTTTGTAACAGGTTTCTGATATTACAAAGCTTGGGAATATCTTTAAGGTTTACTTACCAGACTGGCTAGTAAACTCAACCAGGAAAATCGGTAGTATTTGAAGTTAAACGGGTTTTAAAAGAATTATTACGAGATGTTGTAAAATAGTTATAGATAATAAATATACTATTGAAATTGGTACCCCTTATAGTACTACAACGGATTTGTTAAACGCTAGGCTAAAAATGAATATTCGCCAAACAATAATAAAAACAGTAAACATTCTGTCGGCAAATCTGCCAGCAGATTCCGTTGTTGACGATGAAATGATCCAGTTTGTGTTTTTAGTTAGAGATCAAGAGAAACAGTTGACTATAAAGGAAGCACTGGAGGGCCTTAATACGGAGTACTGGAAAAAGGCCCTTTATTATGAAATATGGAGTCTGCTATCCTTCAAGGTTTTTCAGACAATGAAGATGGATAGCAACCGTTATAACTTAACGGCAAAGGAAGTCACCAAGTTTATGATTAACTTTAAAAGGTCAGATCGAGAGGTATAACGTTCGGATTATAGTACGAGGTTTAAGGTAAAGTAATGGTATTGATTATATCAAAACTTTTTCCGCCACAGCAAAGTCTTGTCCGTGGAGAATCCTCGTCAGGTTTACTGTTTTCTATAAATTAGATATCGATTAAATCGACATCGATTCGGCTTTCCTTAACGAGTAACTTGAAAATTTGGTGTTAATAGAGATCCCGAACACTATTAGGGACTTCTTTCTGGAATATCTAGAAGAAAATAATGTAGACTTTAACCCTATAGTCGACTAAATTTTTCAGCTTCTAGTATTACTGTAAGGACTAAAACAAGCTTTCAGACAGTGGTCCAAAAGGTTAAAGGCAGTATTTGATACCTTTAAATTCAAACGACTAAGCTTTAACAATACCGTATACATTAACTATGACCATTAGTTCATTATATATATTTACGTTAATAACTTTCTGATAATGATACGTGACCTGAAAACTATTAAGACCTTTAAGATGAATATTGGAAATCACTTCAAATACAACAACCTGAATGAGGAAGAACACTCTATAAGGGTACGTCTCTTAAGAAATAAGGACGCATATATGATTATCTTAGCACAAGATATAGATATCTAAAGGATCTTAGATTGTAGGCCAGAGGAACTAATCAAACAGCCGGAATATCTTCCCATTTCAACAGGATTAATAGTTTATACTATACAACATGAAGATCAGACTAATATTCAACAAATCAAAAAGTATTAGTTAGATGTTAGAGCTTTGAGCTATATAATATGCCAGATTAGGCTGGATATCAACTTCCTTATATTAATACTATCACTATTTCACTACAATCCTTTACATACAAACACTACATTTATTAGTTACGTCTTTAGAACCCTTAAGTAATACAAAAACTACGAATTAAAAGTGGGTAGTAAAGAATTATTAGTATTACCGCATTAGAATATTATAAACTTTAGCTAAGATCATTATTAAAGCTATAAGCTTTGAATTAATGGCTGGTACGTTTCTGACTAAATGAGGAACAAGGTTACTGGAAAGTCTACCTATAGGTTCATAATTCAAATCGTCAACAGTATGGTCAACTAGGTATCTAAGCGAGGATCCAAAGTATGCTTCTCTTCTATGGATTCTAAAAGCATAGCAATGATAAGGGTTACCCAAATACCCTTTATATAAGGAACTTACTAATGAAGATACGTATTCTTATCATTGTTACAATATATTATGATAATGAACATGTCATTAAGTTTGCCCGAAGTTTTGTGTATTACTAACATAGTTAATACATGTCTTTTAAATAATACTTTGTGGGGTATAAATTTAAACGTGGCACAAGCAAAATCAAATTGGTGCCTACGGCTCAATAGTTGGCTGACGAACTAACAAAGCTACTGCCAAGGGCAAAATATAACATGATAATGTAACGGATTGGCTTGGTTAATTATGGTCCAAACTACGAAGGTATACCAAGTAAGTGCCAAATGGAGTTAACAATTGAGGTACTAAGGAAGACTAGAGAAGGTTATAGAGGTTCTTCGTGCAGGATTTATATATAGGATCTGTACACAGCCCGTCACGTGCTCTCGAACGTAATGCCTGCGAACCGCGCCTGGACCGCGCCCAAGCCTGGTACGATACATCCCGTTAAATTTACAGTTACATAACTTATAAACTAAATACCTAATAGCCCAAATTAATAATATACCCCCCCCCCCCTTATAATAAATAAAAACCGCTAAAACTACGGCATCTCGCCGGCTAAATACTAAACACAGGCCGTATCCGCATAAGGCGCGAGCCGGACGCGAACCATGCGCAAGCCGTACAACGCGCTTTCTAACGTATTTTCTAACACATAAGCCGTACTAATCTGTGGACGCCTACACTATATAATAAGCCTTATAATACGCTGTATAACGTACAAGCCTAACTAACCCCATGCCTTTTACGCCGTATAAAGAGACTTCTAACGCGCCGTATAATATATAAACCTTACGGATTGCGGGCTGCCTATGCTTATAAAAATGGCCTCCTATTGTAACTCGTAAAACCTCCGTTTTTTCCCCTTCGCTAATCTACCCCCTTTCACCTATATTCATTACGTTATATTATAATAACCTAAATTATAAATCTCTATTTTAATCCTTATTATAATTTTTCTTCTTTCTTCACCGTTTTTTACCAACAATTCTTTTTTATAATTATAACTGATTTATTGAAAGATTCAGGTATAAACTATACCATTATTTATATGCTTAATGGCGACGATTAACCTCCCCGTAAGGTATATCGTCTTTTTATACCCTTATAAATTTCCTGTTAATTGTATTACGTAGCTCCTCCACATTATAAATAACCTTTCTATATTTGAAGATAGTTAAAACGAAGTTAAACCTCCCATTTCACAAGTTAAAAATACCCATATATCTTATATTAATCATTTGTTAAATTTCGAAGTACCTTTAATTTATATTCGCGTCTACCTCGCCGAAAGATATCAGGTTTACCATAAGGTATATTATAAGGTAAGATTGAAAATGAATTTCATAAAAGTCCCGAAAGTATATTGACCATTTTCATAATACATTTAAAAGATAAACCTACTTATTACTTCACCTAATGAACGTACGTTAATACGACAACTTATCGTCTTTCAAAACTATGTTTATATGCTATTACCTGCCCGTAAACGCTAAAGTAACATTTTGAGCTATAAACACGTTTTCGATTCCGCCTTTTCCGAATTAGTTGATTTGTTTACCCTGATTTGTAATATTTCTCGCACATAAGGCGTCTTAACCATTCTGTCTATATAAGTTACTACACTTTTAGTTATAAGCCTCCGCCATACCTTTTTTGCCGGCTTTATCGTTCCCAAAAACGCCCTTATTTCCCCGTACCATTTCTTTCATTTACCTCGACTGTATTTTTTTTACTAATTGTATATTAATACGACATATTTTTACCCCGATTCCTGCTACTACCTATTGTAAACTCTCCTATAATTCTATTTCAAATAATTAAAATCATATAATCGTATAAATTATATTTTGATAACTAATATAGGTTATGTTTCATAAAATATAACGAATGATATTGAAGTATTAACCGTAATATCCTTTTATCCGCTCACTTATTATCAATTAATCCAATATAAAATCGGGTCAATAGAATTAACCGAAAATGAGTTCACGACCGTATCCATACCAACCGTATTACTCGGACGTGAACTAATGTATTATAATTCATCGAATCTCGCTTAAAAGGCTGTTTTATCCGCTCCGCACCGCATTATACTCTTTTATTGGCTTTTTTCAATACTTGTCCCACCTAATATTATCCGCCCTTATTGACTTTGATTAGTACTCACCCCACCCCACGTTAACCGCCTTCATCGGCGTCGCCTAATACCCGCCTTGCTTCGTGTCGTCCGCTCTCGCCAACCTCTTTCATCATGCGGAGCTAATTGTATTAAAACTGTTAACGTTATCAGTGTTATCGTTTGAAAATTCAAAACAACAATGATAATATTTTATTAGTAAATGATGGAATAGAAGTCAAATTCAGTACAGTCAAGTAAACTTTACTTATAGTAAAATTGATTGTACGTACTTAAAATTGACTTTATTTTGTGGGATTTGAATACACTACACTACAAGTTCAGTTTTTTATAGTCCGACTTACGATAGTAAGCCAAGTAGGTACAAAATGGAGTTTACTATTGAGGTACAGGCGGAAGATTAGAAGAAGTTACAGTGGTTCTTTGCGTAGGATTTATGGGAATGGTCCGTATATAGCTCATCACGTGCCCTCGCATATAATGTATACAAACCGCATTCGGGCTGTACCCGAGCCGAGTATTACATATCCCATTATATATATAGTTACGTAACCTTTAGTCTTAATAGATAATAGCCTGAATTAATAATATTCCCCCACATTTATTTAAAAGCCGTAAAAACTACGGTATTCCGCCGGTTGAACGCTAAGTACGGGCCGTATCCGTCTAATATACAGGCTAAGCACGAACCAGATACGGGCTTTATAACGTCCCTTTTAACGTATCGTATAAAGTATATGCTATTTTTACTCTGAGCTGCTTATGACATTTAACACGTTTCCTAATACGCCGTATAAAGCGTTAACCTTATTAATTACAGGTTACATGCTGTATAACGTGCCTTTTAACGCTTCGTATAACGAATAGCCCTTATCGATTCCGGTCCGCTTATACCTATAAATACAGCCCTTATTGTAACCTTAAAACTTCCTTCTTTTTATTTTTTGCTTCTCCAATCCTCCCCCCTTTACTTGTTTTTATTGCGTCATTTTACAATAACCTTAACTGCAATTACCTCTTCCAATTCCTATTTTAACCTTCGGTTTCCCGTTACCATTTCTTTCCTCTTAAGCTTTTCTTATCATTATAACCAACGTTTATAACGGTTCAAGCCTAAGTTATGATATTATTAGTATATCTGTTGGAATAGCAGTCAAATGCAGTGCAGTCAAGTCAACTTTACTTACAGTAAAGTTGATTGTACTGACTGCAATATTGACTGTAGTTTGTGAGGCTGCACTGTAAGTGCAGTGCAGTAGGTGCCTAGTTCGAAGTGGGGCATATGCCAAAGCGTTTGGCTATAAAAATTAGTGTACAGACCGGCTAGCAGTCTGCCAAACTTAGAACTTTCACAGATTATTCAATAATATCAGCTTAACACCAGTTACTTCAACCACAGTGATTCGAATCGACTACGTTGCAACGATAAAGGCCTACTAACACTAATTAGTGTTTATTAGTTTAAGCACAAATTAGCTAACTAAAAGAAAAAAGCTACTTTCTAGTTACGCTTTGTCCTTTTTTGGAAAGGTAGAGGAAATGTTTTTTTCGAAGGGCCCTTATGCGCTATACAGTTATTCGCGGAAACAATTAGGAAATACTTATAGGCTATGTAGTTATTTGAGGCATTTTATAAGTAAACGACGGTATCATTATTCTAAAACATTAAGAAATATTTATTGATCTTTTTTAAAGGCGTTAAGATTAACCGCTAAAAGTTTTAAATATTACTAAGCCGAAAAATTGGTAAACGGCCAAGTCAATTGCTACTACAGATACTAATACTACAAATCGCAAGAAAAACGACTAAGTCCTTACACCAAATAACCTTCACCACTAACAACGACCTCCGACCGCACCACCTATACTAAATCTCTACCTATGCTTCACTTTTTTTCACTCCTTTTACCATAATTTAATCTTAAAGTTTACTACTTCAAGCTAAAATCACCAAGTCGCGCTAAAAAAGCCCTGTCGCGTGACTCTATGTTAAAAACCCCAAGTCTATACGCCGTAAATCACCAAGTCCCCACGCCCTTAAATCACCAAGTCCACCACCAAGTCTTATACCAGCCAAATCGTTACAATGGCTTTAAAACGTATTGAAATAGATGATGTAACCAATCCTGTCAGAAAAGAGGCAATTATTACCCTCGGTAACATCGTCGAAAAACATTACAACAAAGACCTTTACTATATCGATATTACTAAAAAATCTACCCCAAAATACCTAATTAACGTAATCACCCGTTACATTTTCGACGTAGACTCTGATAAAGTCAACTAAAGGCTTATAGCCCTTAATATTTTTCAAAACTTGTTCCGCGATTAAAACTTAAATATGTGAAAAAAGGCGGATAGGTAAATAAAAACAAAGTTAAGGGTTAATTTATTTATTCGAAACGTCGAACTTAATACGAAAAGAGAAAAAAGACGATATCTTTACTATTTTACTTTAGGAATACGCCACGGATAAAGACCCTCAATAAATCTTAGCTAAAGGTAAAAAGGTTATTAATCATAGTAACCCACAACGACTATATAAACGTTTATAAGGACCTATTTAGAAATAAACGATAATTTTACAATTTTTAAGCCCTTAAATTTACCAATCTATTAAATAAAAACCTTGTCGGACCCTTTAATACTAACAAAAGTATTATCAAGTTCCTTGTAGCAAAAACCTTTAAACACACTTCCACTAAGTTTTTTAATAAACCTATTTTTAGCAACTAGATTAAAGAAAAACCAAATTTACACGCGAACTTATTATAGGCACGACTACTGGCTTTTTTCCTCCAAACTCAGCCTAAGGTAATTATCTTATTTATTAGCACTAATAATAACCTTAATTCTTTTCCCGATTAGGTAAAAAAGGTCTTTATGACCAGTACATTACTGTTCCCCCTCGGCGCGTCCTTATAATGAATACGGAATGTATGGCAATTACTACATTCGTTAATATTTGGGGAGGAAGAGAGAAGTATAACGATGAACCGTATAATCTTTTCAACGTTAAATTACGCCTATTTTCAATATTTTGTACCAAATAAAAGTTAAGATACTAAGTTTTTACTCGTTATTTCCTAATATTTTTACCGGTTAGATTAAGGATTATTACCTCCAAAACCTAAAGAATTATACCCTTTTCCGCGAAATTTATAATAATATAAAAAGCCACTTTGAATACGATATTGACCTTACCAAATACTATATAAACTGAAATATTATTGAGTAATCCTATATATTAAATGATAAAAGAGAATTCAAAAGTAAAATAGACCTTGTAAATTATATACTTGATAAATTAATGCTTTGCCAACAGGTAATCAGGAACGTAAAAGATAATAAAGACACCTTACAACAATAGGTCCGACAAACAATTACGGGTTATAAAAAGTTCGAATACACCTTATAATACCGTAATACCACCTGCGAAGTGTTTTTTTAGTTAATTACGTTCCTCGTTGGCGACCGTAATTACTCGAGTCTTCGGCTCGACTGGTATATACTAATAAGCTCCGGAATTCAGTAATGAAGAAAATACTTTTAATTCGTATTACATTAATTGAAGGTACAGACGACTCGATAAATACGGTTAATAAAGGGTCTGAATCTCCCCTTATAAAAAAAGGGTATTTATACTCCTTAAGGCTTTTAAATCGGCTAAGTAAATTTAATTTAAACGTTAAAAAATGTTGGATTTACGGAAAATAAAATTGTTAGTTAATACGTCATATTACCGCCGAAAGTAACGTAAAATAGGTAATATATCATACAGAATACCCTTTTACCATAAAATAAAGCTATATAAAACGTATTACGTAATTTTGAAAAAGTAAAATTAAGGAGGAGAAAAAAACCGAAGCTTATTGACTAATATAAAGATATTAATACTAACACTAGAATTAGCCCGAAAGCCACGTAATAACTAGCCGACCACGTATTCTTGTACCGCTTTATAATCGAAAACCATTATCGCCGTTATAACTTTAAAAACCCTAACCCTATACATCTTTGTACTTTTTCAAACCGGTATGCGGAGAAGGTTTTTTAAAAGATTATACCAGATACAGGGGGAATACAGTACTTAATAACAGGTTATTCGTAATATATCGCATTACAAAGAAATACTAATACAGTTACGGAACTTAACCACGTGGATACTAGCAAAATTAAAGTTAGCTTTAGCCTTGGGAAAAAGATATTAATATTGGGATCGAAGATAATAAAGATTGTTGTTAAGCTTATTGTTTTTTATAATTTAAAATCTCCTACCCTTCTTCTTTTTTACGTTGAAGATATACAAAGCCTCGGCGTTAACGTTAATATTTAAATTAATAAGTTAATATATATTAAAATCGGTAAAATGTTTTCACTTAGCCTTAAATAGGGATATTTGTTATGCTCTAGCATGATAGCGGGTCATGAAGCAAGCCAGTATGTAGTTGAGCCACTTAGAGCCTGAAGTTCAACACATCAAGCGGGGAACACCTCTCCTTTGTTAGCAGGGAAATGACTAAGCCAATCACGTGATTAGGATCAGTGGGATCAGTACTGATCCAAGTGATCCAGGATCAGTGGGCTTAGCACTGATTCAAGGGATCCAGTACTGAAGATGGTATGAAGGCACGAATATATAAGGATATGGTCATCATCACATAGATAGTATTTCCTTTATAGCTCTTCAGTTGTCAATCTAAGTATTCAGTCTCAGTATATTCTGAATAGCCTCACGGCTTTTGATCATTAATTTCATGGTTGCGATATTGTTTACTCAGCACCTCTGACACCTTCTTGATAACATAAACCCTCTAACACCTTCTATATACTCATGGGTATTTAGTGTAATCATTACAATATTTCTAATTTTATTTTTAAAGACCAAAGGTAGCAATATTAAATTTCATGAAGGTTAAACTTCATTAAATATATCGTGAATTTAATTACCTAGTAACTAACAGGCTTTATAAACTCTAAAAGGAAATTAATGATGAAAATGCGGATTTATTAGCACTAAAGGCAATTAAACGCCTTTATCACTATTATTAAATACACTTCTAAGCCCTTTCAATGTTGAAGTTTACGTTAAAAGACGATTAAAATTTTAATTCGAAAATTTTCGAAAACGTATTTTATTTAAAAGGTAAACCAATATTATACGTTATTAACTTCGTTACAGCTTTTTACAACGTGAAATCTTTAAAAACCATTTTGATGACGGAAATATAAAAAATATCACGTCCTTTATAAATCGATATATACCTTAGTTTATTAGACGTGTTAATTTACAATATTAATACCAACTTTACTACGATAAAGTTTTGAACTAATGTAAAGTTAATAATGATTTAGTATAAATAAATTCTTATAAAGATTTATTAAGGTATGAGTAAATTTGAAAGGGCATACGCCCTTTTACGATGGGCCTACGATATCCCTATATTAGAAATCGAAAGCTTCATAAGTAAAGAGGTACGTTTTTAAATAATCGTAAAAGATTTTAACGATATTATTAGCCTTAATGAACTTATACCAACTTTACTAATATTCAAAGGTTACTATCGTATAGCAATTGAGTCGTTATACTTATTAACTACCTGAAAACGTATTATAATATACATTAAGATACTAAATGAATTAAAAAAGGAATTGATACACTACCAAATTAATAATATCTTTAACATTAAAAACGGAAATTCAATAATCCACATACTTTTACTCACCTTTGAAAGTAAAGTGTTTACGTAACGTAAGCTAGGTAAATGAGATGAACCGTATAAGATTTTAAGTATTACTAATTTAAACGTGATAATTAAAATTACTAATAACTTCGTAAATTTTCGAACTATATAAGTCGAGAGGTATAAAAGATCACTTAGGTTTAATAAAGATTTTAACGTCGATAACCTCCGAGCCGATTATTAATAAGCCTATAAAACGCCAACAACGTGGAAAACCACCTAAAAGGAAGATATACACTAAAAAGAAGAAAGATAAAAACTATGGGCCTAGTAGGGTATATATAAAGGTTTAAGTATTTTAAAAGGAAAAGTTGAACGAAAAATTTGCCTTTAAGTTACGTACCGAAAATACGATAATGAAGGGAAAAACTAAATTTTTACTTAATTGTTTACAATTTAAAAAATTAGGTAAAGTTTAATTATCGTTATCATTACCAGTTAAACTGTTAACATGAAAGGTTAGTTTATACTTCATAGGTGAAACATCACGTAAACGTACACATAATCGACCACTGATTTTCAACGGATTATACTGTTAAAACTACTATGAAAACTAAGGAAAAAATTTCCTACTAATACTATAATACATTATATTAAGCCTCTATTCAAAGAATTCAAAGCTAACGTCCAATAGTTTTCAATGTACTACATATACTTTGAAAATAAAATGAATAAATAAAATTTAATATTTAACACGTACCTATTAATTATAAAAGATAAAGATTTTAGTATCTTAATCATATAGATTAACGATACCCTTTTTTCGGCCATATCAAAATTATAACGGCGAAATAACATATTATCAAAGAAATAGGCCCTTAAAGGTGTAGGCCAATTTAAACGTTAGTTAAAGGTATATAATTGAACTTTAATAAATTGTTACTTTATATTTATGATATCAAAGCTTAATCAACGCATATATCAGCCTACGTTAAAAAGGGCAAGCCATAAGCCTGAAAATTATCGATAAAGTTAACGAGTTAAAGGTATAAAGATATTTGAAATGGAGGACTCGTACGGTTTACATCGTTACAGTATATAACCTAAAGGTATCGTACAATTTTTACATTATGGTATAGGTATAAAACCAATAAAATCAAAACCTTGATAAATTAAATAATCGGATTCAATGACAAATGGATTACGTGCAAAGGAATTAATATAGTTTTTATGAATTTAATGATGGAAAAGCTAATAATTTTTCCGAATAGGTCATTTACTCATAATACTAACCTTATATCCTAAATCGGGTTTTTAATAATATTTGTTGACAAAGATAAGTTTAAAAGATCATTTACAATTACCAAAAACCTTATATATTGGGAATCTATTAAATATAAACATATAATCCAGAATATACTAGTTTCGAAAATATACGATATAATAGCAGGCTTTAATATACATATAGTAACTAACGGCATATGAAGCATTGTTACCAAAAAACTATGTTTACCACCTATACTTATTATATTATATACCAATTCCCGAAGCCTTTACGAATTCCTATTGAAATTAGATACAACTAATGAAAAACGCCTGATAATAAATGTAATAACGTTAAGAAAGGTATATAAATACCTGTTAATCGATAAATTCCGGTAAATTAACGTTAAATATAACCCTACCGATGTTGTAACTAAAGCCACGTCTAATAACGCCTTAAAAAGATTTATAAATAATGATACGTTTACCATACGAATTAAAGGATATGTAAATCTCCTAATCCGTAATACGAAAGAACAAAGTTACCTTAATAAATTGAAAAAACGTTAAGGTGGTAACGATAATAATAATTTAAATTACTGGCAAAAGGTATATAAGTAGTAACGTATTTAATCTTACGCCGGTTTATGGCGAAAAATCTGTACACAGGATTAAAAAAACTAAGGTCTCGGAGGGGTAAAGTAAAAGGGCTATAAAGAACCATAATTAAGGTTGTTTTTAGTTCATATTAATTCGAATTAACAGGGGTCCGGCTTGTAGATTAAGGAGGGACTTTAGAGGTTATCACCAATTGATGGCAAGCCACACTAACGTATAGGCACAAAAACAAAGAGCCGCTAATATTGGAATAATAGTCAAATACAATATAATTAAGTTAACTTTACTTATATTAAAGTTAATTGTACTAACTGCAATATTGGCTGCAGTTTATGAGGCTGTACTGCAAGTGCAATACAGCAGGTGCCCACTTCAAAGTGAGACATTAGCCAAAGCGTTTGGTCATACAAATTAGTATACAGACCGGCTAGTGGTCTGCCAAACTTAGAACTTTCACAGATCATCCAACAATATCAGCACAATACTAGTTACTTCGACCACAGTCATTCGAATCGACTAAGTTGCAACGATAAAGGCCTACCAACAATATCTGATAATAACGATTAACCTCCTCGTAAGGTATGCCACCACTTCTTAACTTAATACGATTATCGTTGATTATATTATATAACCCCATTATACTATAATCAACCTCTTCACACTCGGCTATAGTAAGGAAAAAGCTTAACAACCCCATTTATAGGTCAAAAATGCTTATGTATTTCATATTAATCGCCTGTTAAATTCTAAAATATCCGTAGCTTATATCCATGTTTACCGTATTCAAAGGTATCGCGCCTACCGCAAAGTATATAACAAGGTAAGCCTAAATTTGTTTTTAAAAAAAAACCCGACTGAATACTAACCCTCTTTTTAATATATTTAAAAATAAATTCACTTGTAATTTCTCCTGGCTTACGCGCCCTATTACGGAAAGTCATCATAACCTTATGAAATAGCGAACCAATTTTATTCATGACCTCGAAACATTGAGGTACTATCATGGGTTATAAACCCATCTTCGCTATTACTTTCTCCGAGTTAGTTAATTAATTTCCCCGGTTTCGTAATATCTCCCGCGTTTAAAGCGTCGTTACCATTTCGGAAACATAAGCTATTATACTCCTAGCTATACACTCTCGTCGTTCCCTCCTTTTGGGCCCGTTATCCCTGAAAACTTCCATATTTCCCTTAACTGTCTCGTCTTTTACCACAACTAAATGCCTTCGACTAATCGTATATTAACTTGAAACGTTTTTGTCAGATACCCGCTGGTATCCATTGTATATCTTTTCGTAGGTTTAATCTAATTAATTCAAATAATAAAGCTAGGTAAGCTATATCTCTTATAGCTAATATTGGCTATGTTCTATAAAATTTAATAAACGATATCCAGGCCTTAACCGTAAAAAACCTTGATTTACCCGCGTTCCATTTGCTAACCTTATCTAAACGAACCTATTATCAGCGGGCCAGTGACTATACCCATATTCATCGCATTAACCAGGCATAAACTAATATATTACAGTTTTTTTTGTAATCCGATCCAAAAGACTATTTTCTCGTTCCACTTCGCGTTATCCGCTATCGTCGGCTTTATCCAATACACGACCCGTCCAACGTTATTTACTGTTATTGACTTCGCTTTATTCTCGATCCGCACCTCGTTGAACACTCTCATCAGCGTCGCCTGATATCTGCCTCGCCACGCGCTTTCTGCTCCTGCCGGGCTTTTCCAACATCCGAGGCTAATTATCATAGAATTTTTAACGTTATTAACGATATTTTTCGGCGGATTAGTATAATAATTATTATATTATATAAGTAAAATTTAGTAGTTTTCGGTGAAAGTCGCTTTAAAGTCAGCTATTTATCTGAAGAAACCGGGTAACATATGTCCGATGTCATATATCATATTATATTATGGTAAAAATGAATTTTCACCCTTTCTTATATATTATTTCTGAGGTAAAGGCAACTGGTTCAATCTACATTACTTCTAATATTTTCGACGTTGACGTCAAAACACCAGTTTATGATAACATCGTGCATCCTTCAATTCCGCTTTGAATTTATTTAAGGTTACTGTTAGTTGGTCTTAGTCGTTGCAACGTTGTTGATTCGATTGATCTTCGAAGTAACAGTAGTATTGTAGTAGTCAGATGGTGGATGTATTGTTCCAGGTTTGGCAGACTGCTAGCCAGTCTGCACTACAATTTGTATGGCCAATTGCTTGGCCCGTGCCCTAGAGTGAAGTGCAGTGTGCTGCACTCAACTTATACCCAATGTGGTAAGTCCATACAAAGCAATACACTCAACTTGCAGTATAGTCAACTTTACTGTAAGTAAATTTGAG
Organism: Anisogramma anomala; assembly: GCA_038502455.1. NCBI lineage: Eukaryota > Fungi > Ascomycota > Sordariomycetes > Diaporthales > Gnomoniaceae > Anisogramma > Anisogramma anomala. The sequence continues at coordinate 5,479,617 of JASMMZ010000002.1, read as the reverse complement.
TTACTGCATTGCATGTAATATTATTCCAACATTAGCGGCTTTTCTCTTGTGCATGCACGCCAGTATGGCTAACTAATCCATTCCGGTTAGCGCTGAACAGAGACCTTGTACCCCCTGTCAATTCCGATTAACTTCCATACTGAATTATACCTAATTGCATGCAAATTAACCCTATTTAATTCGCCGTTCCGAGGTCCAAGTTTATTAACTCTTTCAAAATGTTCCTTCGCCACACCCTTTTGCAAACCTTTACTTCAACTGTACTACTCAAATAAATCACCATCATCAATCCCCTAGCAATCTTCAAATTTGTTATCATATCCTTTTTCGCCGTCACGTAATATAAGCTTTCCGAATGGCTTATTAACTTAAACCTCAATACGTATAATCAGTCTATTGCTATTCTCAAACCTTTCCAAGGACTTATTTAATACTGCCTTCGTTATGGCATTTACGGGGTTATTTCTGCTATCTATCTATCGAAACTCCTGGATTTCCCTCCATTCGTAAGCTTTACGGAGTGTTACTACATCGATTATTAGAAGCTTTTCACTAGCAGTTTCGAGCTTTAAAAGGTGTTCGAAAAAGCTTCTTAATTCGGTATAAATTACTACCAGGAAAAAAGGAATTCATCGCTGCCTAATAATAAAGTTAAGGGTCTTTTATAATATTATACCTATATTAAAACCCTCTATAATACTATAAACCTCCGATATCAATACGTTTTATATAATTCTTTTACACCTGACGGAGGACTAGTAAATCAGATTACCAATAATGCTAAATTGATCTTGTCGCTTATCATTGTGGATAAAAATGATTAAAAAGCCGATCTGTAAAGGAAAGTCAGTGTTATTTGCAAAAGACACATCCGTAAAGATTATCAATTTAAAATTTAAAAGATCTATTAACATTATATTAATCCCGCGGTCCAAGTTTTGCATCTGCCGCTTAAACCTTTTATTTAACCGGTTAAAGTCTTTATCAGTTAGTATTTATACTTATACCGTAATGGATAAATTGTAGGAGGCTTTCAGTTAACATAATGTAGTAATATAGCTATATCGAACTCGCTATTTTAAATACCGTTAAGCCTCAACTTCATCAATCTTGTTAATTATAACTAAAATAGCGCCCTATTCCTTTTAGCGAAAGCTCAAGCTGATATTAATACCAAACATACGGATTAACGGTTTATTAAAGATAAATTGGTTGTTTTCCATTAATATTGTTACAGGCTTAGAATTGTAGAATTTGGAATCCTTCATCAATTGTTATTACAGTATCATAAAATTAGCTGTTTTGACGAAGAGTGTATCATTAGTTTATATATTCACTATACCGAAATCTTTCATTTACGTTACCAGCAAATACGGATGGTATATTAAAGCCTTTATCGCTAACTGGGATTTGAAATACTATTAATAGATCAAAAACTAGTGGACGCCTACTTTGACTAGTTTGTATAATAGCTTAATACATCATATTACCGTACCTAAAAGGTAAATAATACTAAGTTTGTATAATAATTTCAATAATATAATGCGCTATAAATCTGTTGCTTATTACGTATAAGTTTACGTTATATTATAACTATTAAGCGTAAATTTATCTTTAGTTTTAGTTAATAAACTTAATGCTAAAGCGACTTTCAAATGTTAGCTAATCTTCGAAATCGTTAGCGATTATGTAAGGATTGAGGTTTTTGCTTTATTACCGTATCCTTAAACGATTAAATGTAAATTTTTTGTACGGATACCCCTTAATCTTACCTTTAACCTTATGCATAATCCTCGACTTAGAAATTGTAATGTTTAGATCTTGAAGGTTAAAGTCGGTCTTCGATACGAATTATATAAATTCTCGAATTAGCAGGCCGTTAATCTCAACCTTATCACTTTTCTTAAAAGGCTTACCAAAGGTTTTAATAATCCTTTTTATTAAAATCTTTAGTACCAGGTCTTCGTTATCCTTTTTCTTTCTATTTTCCCAAGTAATATTATAAATACAGCTTGGTATATATTTCTATTTTTTAACTTTTTCTTGTTTTTCGAGGTCTCCTGTATCGTCGGCGTTTTATTAGTTTATTAATAACGAGTAAATGAGGTTTGTATTCATTCACTCGCTTGACTCAAGGGTTTTATCTTTAACACCCCTAATATAAAGTTTTACCTAGGTGGTTCGAAAGGATATTAAACTATTAACAATTTTAATAATTACCTAAAAGTTTATGATATTTAATATTTTATATAAGCCCTTCTATTCACCCGACTCCCGTTATACGAGGACTTTACTTTATAACGGTAAAACAAGTTCATCGATAGTTAAAGGGCTGTTTCTAGTGTTAAAGGCCTTATTAATCTAGCGGCGTGCCTATTTTTTTTTCGCAATTCCCTTAAAGCTTTGTTATAGGCTGTAACATATTTTTAAATACTTGCCAAGGGTAGAGATTTACTCGTTAAACTTAGTTATTCTTTAAAGACTAAATGCGTTAGCACTAAACCGTTAAGGCTCACGGTCTCGTTAAAACCCTTTACTTCTATTTATAGGCGTGCCTTCGGATCCATAAAGCTTCCAATTTTTAATAGAAGGATATTATACGCTTGGCAAAGTAAGGCGTATATCTTTTAAAACTTTTTAATACTTTAGTAAGCGTTTACAAGTACCTGTTTACACTAAATATCCATTATCTAAATATCTTTTCAATAATCTGTCGCCACAAATTTAGTATTAACGTTATTAATGACGACATTAAGTAAGCCAAAATACATATTAATTTACAACATCCTTCAAGTTTTCTACGTATTCTCTATCGAAAGGGACTTTAAAAATTTAACTTTATAAAAAGAGGTTACGAAATTAACGACATAAAAAACAAACTTGTTTTCCAAGTAAAATTTATTAATAAAAATCCCGTAATTAAAATCATTATCGTTTTTTTAGTGTAAATCTAAATCTCCGGAGGGCTTAAGTATACGTTTAATAGTAATGGTATAGCTTTTTAATAGTTTCCAAGGTAAAGTATTCTACATCGTTATGCCCTACGGACTTTAGGACTTTATACAACCTGTCCACAGCTAGGTGGTTAAAATGGCGGTGAAGTTAATGTATCTCCGGTTCCGTCAAGTTTAACACTATTACTTTCAGACCTTAAAAATAAAACTATAGGTGCCCCTACTTGAGGGAGAGTAAAACCCTTTGGTTATTTTTAACTAGCTGGTCTACGTTAACGTCAAAATTAATAAAGAAAGCTTTTATATCCTTTAAATAAAATAGGAAAGGGGTACAAAACTTGAGGATATGAAACGTAATCGATTTTATAACAATTTAAATTAACGTTATCCCTAATGACGATAGTTGTTTGCCTAGGCCAAAGCTAACTTTAACATTGTCCATATTATGATAATTAATCATAGTAACTATACTTCTTTCCCTTCGCAGTGTTATATATTATGAATAACATCTTGTTAAGTACCTTACTGCCCTTATGTTTGACATAATACTTTAAAACGTATGGTTCGCGTAACAATCGCGGAGGTTAAAAGTATATAAGGAGTAAGGGGCTTAATTAGGACAAAGGTAAAGATATTTATCACCTAAACGGTATAAGAAGGTGTAATCGGTTAGTTACTAAGCCGCCGCACCAAAAACAATATCTTCGTACCACTTGATTTGCTCGGGAGCGTTAGCGACATCAATTGGCTTATCGCCTTTAACATCTACGATTTAATTTAAATAGTTCTATTTTGAAGTAATAGGGTATTAGACGTAGTATATTACTTTCCTATTATTACGTTTGTTGAGAGGGTACCGAGTTGACCAGCAGCTAAATTTACCATAAATCCAATATCTTTTACCACTATCACGACGATAATACTTATAGTTAATAGGTCCGCCTAAATCATATTAGCGCCAACCTGGTTACTACCTCTAGTCTGGGGCCAATATACAAGACCTTAGGCGTTGTAAGCGCTCTTACTTACAGTAGACGTAATTAACCACCGTAAATTCGTTTTCATCCACGTTAAGAAAATTGTCGACTTGGGAATACATACCAAACAAGTTTGGTATACGTGTTATTACGGTGGCAAGTAAGAACCATAACTAGCTAAAAATTCTTTCTCGGATAGCATCTAAGAGCTATAAAGCGTATTCGAATTCGTGAACGCCCGTAACCGTTACTCATAACTGCTCGTGGAATATAGCCTCATCAATATAAGCTTTCCGTATTACTTTCTAATATGATATTAAATTATGAATCATTTAGTTAAATACGTCTATCATTGTTTCCTCTTTCTTTTTTTGCCATTATTATAGTCCACCTCGTAGTAGATCAGTCTGTATAGTATTAGGTGAGGTGGACGTTGTACTCGAAGTAACACTTTTTTCTATCGTAGATTTCGCGAAACAGAATAACTCCAGTTAGGAAGGTTAGGTAGTAGTCCTTGGCGTAACCTGAGAATATTCTGGAAAATAGTAAGTAAAAATAAAAAAGTACCTTTATCCAATTATAAATGTTGAGGAAAGGTGTTATCTTAGTGTTGAGAAGGTTATACAGCTTCCCGTCATACTTTTCTAAATTATCCCAAATCTTAGCAAAATTCGTAAAGAGTTTTTCATTAATATTAACCATTTTAATGAGTTTAAGAAAAAAGTATCCATAATCATCCTAACCTTAGGTCACGTTTCCTAACGATTTAAACCTCAAGGTCTTTAAAATACAGTGTTAAAGGTAATTACCAGTCGCTTAACCCGAGGGGTAAATTCCTAGATTAATGCCTATTATCGGCTCCCACGCATAAGATAAAATAAACTGGGAAGGGTTTTAAGGGGTTTAACGATTGAATTACTAAAGAACGGTAAGTACTTAAAGGTTTTGAAAAGCCTGACGATCTCATTTAATTAATCGGTATAAGGCGCCGATGTTAATCCCTTTAACCGCGTTAACAGCTTTTGCTTTACGTACCCTACTGCCGCTAAAGACGTATTTCGCGTTATTACGTAAAGTTATTAAGTTACCGATTAAATTAATAGGCTTCTCACCTGCGCGTAAAAAGGCTTAGCTTAATTCAGGATAAAAGGAAGGTCTCCTAAATCGCGTATAAAGGTGGTAAGGTTTTTTAGTAGCTTTTCCTTTAGGCCGTAGGTTGTAAAAGCATTCTTTAAGTTAAACTTAGTTGAAAAGAGCTAAGGCTAACGTTATAATACCTTATACTTAAACGAGAATCCATTGTTCCTTTAATTCAGACCTAAGTTTTAACTTAACTGTTTTTTTTAAAAAAAAAATTGTATATCATTTATTAAGTCATTCAAAAACTCGCGATATGTACTAGAAATACAGCTAAGTTAGTGGCTAGAACTATACTTAACGATAAAATATCCGACGAAGTTAATAAGGTGTTTTTTAGTTGATTCTTTGTTAACATCTAGTGCCTAAAAATCGTCGTTATAAAACTTAGTAAAAACGTATCCGAGGGCCTTAATTACTTTTTTTCCGGGCAGGGTCAATAATTACTTTAAAGTGGGCGCTGGTAATGGACATCTTGACAGGCGTATAGGGCGAGAAACTTGGTGATATTGGACGTGGAATCTTGGTGTTTTGATGTAAATTCGCGTGAAATCTTAGTGACTTGGTGAGAGGTCATGCAACGTAGCTTTCTTGGCGCATCTTGGTGTTCTTACTTAAAGCGAACTTAAGGATTAACGTGGCGTAGAGAGTGAAAAGAGTGAAGTATAGGCATAGATTTGGTGTAGAGGGTAAGGTCGTAGGTCGTTCGTTAGCGTTAAAGTGCGAAGGTTAAAAGTTGTTTGGCGTAGGGACTTAGTCGTTTTTACAGCAGTAGCACTCGTAGTAGTACTAACTTAGTCGTTTTCCAATTTACCGAACTTTGAAACTTCTAACAGTCAATCTCAACGTTTTTCTTTAAGAAGGATCAATGAAGATTTCCTGGTGTTTTCAAGTAGCGATACCATCACCTACTTCTAGGTTACCATTAGGGACTAACGCAACCTAGAAATTCTTCTCTATTTTCCTGCCATTGGGGACTGACGCAGTACTAATAGAGGCTCTTCGCAAGAATCTTTCCTCTACCCTAGCAGCTGTAGCCACAAAGTGTAACAATCGGAAAGTAGCTTCTTCTTCTACTTATCTTATCTGTGCTTAAATTAATAGGCAGGCAAGCACTAATTAGTATTGGTAGGCCTTAGACGTTGCAACGTTGTCGATTCGATTGGTCCTCGAAGTAATAGTAGTATTGCAGTAGTCAAATGATGGATGTATTGTTCTAGGTTTGATAGACCGCTATCTGGTCTGCACAGTAATTTGTATGGCCAATTGCTTGGCCTGTGCCCTAGAGTGAAGTGCAGTGTGCTGCACTCAACTTACACTTAATGCGGTAAGTTCGCACAAAGCAATACACTCAACTTGCAGTACAGTCAACTTTACTGTAAGTAAAGTTGACCTACTGCACTGAATATAATACTCTTCTAACAGTTACAATATATTAGCAGTTTTTTCACAAATCCAACTCCATGTTATCATAACACCTTCACTTAACTAATATATAACGGATATTATCCAACCTTGTTTTCGTAACGAAAATTTCTTAAATTTCAAATTCCTCGTATATACCCTTCATCGTATCGTTCGCGGTGAAATCTCGTCCCGAGTATTTATCGGATGAGACTTACAAAAAATAGGGATGCAAAACTGTACGTTTAACTAAATTCACGTAGAATTTCGATTTTTTTTTCAATAAAAATATTCAAAATCACATTCTATAGGTTCTAAACACCGACGACCCGGTATTAATTATATAACTAGTTAAGGTTTTTTTTAGAGCTGTTAATTGTAATATTATGTAAGTGAAGTTAAACTTAATTGTATACCTTATTTTGTTTCACCGGATAACGCTGACGGTTTACCGTGATTTTTATTCGTTAATAAACATAGAATATAACCGCTTAAATTAATTTTGTACCCTCGCGTATGTACGCCAAAAACGTAAAGGTTCATTCCGTCGGATTGGTTGACGACTTTATATCTCCATTTACCTTGAAAATATGAAATATTTAAAACCTATTAAATAGCCTATTTTAAACAAATCCTAGTACCGTCCACTTCAGCTTACTTAATATAAATTGATAAACAGTGAAATATAAAACTTGATCCAATTGTAAAAAGGAAACAACGATTGGTATATATTTTTCGACCTTCTAATTAACTCGTTCAATACCATTATCGGTTTATAAATTGTATGCCATGCATATAGTTGATTTAACACCTATTAGAAAATATAAGGTAGTTCAAAACACATTTTTTTTTCATTCGAACCACAATCATCAATAATAAAGGCCGAGAATCCATAAAATCGTTATTAAATATTCCGAAAAGGTTTTATATACGCTTGAATAGTTATAAATTATATAGCTTTTAATTGGACAAATTTAAATATTTGGTTTATCAAAACTCATCAATATCAAGAGCCGTTATTGGTAGCGGTTTAATTGATTATAAAGTCGACGAAAATATAGGAATAATAACGATTTCATATAGGGTGAGGTTAAAGTAGGCCTTATTATAAGGTACGACGAAGCTTCGTACCATTATATTGCGTATATATTCGATATAAACGTCTAATATGTTGGACTATACCCTTTTCATAGTTTTCCTGGTACAATATTCGAAATAAAAGGTTTTTACCCGGATAATCTGTAATAGGCGAATCGTAGGTTTATTATAAGGTTTTTGTCGTTGATAGTTTCTAATTCGATAATTATAATCGGTTATAATAATTTAATGTATCTTTAGGATCGATACTATGATATTTAATTTATATCAAATGTCTTATTTTAACCGGAAAACGTTTAAATCCTTCGGTAAAAATTAATTGACGAACTGTATTTAATGGGTCATTTACTTTACCTTAGTATTATAACTCCACGAAGATGTCCGGTTCGAAAATAAGGCAAGCTAGCGGTATTAACGACGTTGGCGGTATTAACGCGGGTCGAACTCGAGGCGGTATTATAACTATCGATGCTTCGGTGGCTCTCGACATTACGAAAGTCGTCGATATGAACGCGGGCTAGGCCTAAGGAAATATCTTCATCGTCGATACCTTAAAGTCCTCTGATCTCCCATTCGAGTATATGTTATCGCGATTGAATGACCAAGCTTCCGTTCTACTAAATTTATGGACATATCCCCCTGTAATATATATTACCATAAGATATAAATTAATTATTACGTTATTCGACATAGTTATCGAAATAGGTTTAAAGATTCACCCACGATATTTTTGAATTTTTGCTTTATTGTATTAATTACTGGTAAATATATCCGGGAGCACGCTTTAGATCGCTGGTCGGTAACGCAAATAGTTTTAGAAAAGCAAAAAATCGTCGGCTTATTGAACTTAACGTTCTCAAATTGAACTTGGCAAAAAAAAAAAATACTTTAATCCTTTATGATACGTAAAAATGGTAAAGGGAGTAAAGACACTACGTGATTTCCATCAATATACTTTTAAACAAAATATCATTAAGAAAAGCTCCCTATTGTAAAAAATGAAATTCCACTTTACGTCCATTAATCATACGAAATAATATATTACCAACTTTGAAACATTATTTTTATCCTTTTACAATGAAAACCCTGTTAAAGTTATGCCGAAGTAATGAGTTTTAACTACTATCAGTCGATCTGGATGTTAATGCGTCAAATAGAAGCCGTAAAGAATATATTTTTTAATGTTTGAAATACCTGATTGTTTCGATCCGTCTAAACCCATCGAATTCCATATCTCGTAAGTCGAAAATGGTAATTAGCCAAATCAGAAAAGTTATTAATAAAGTTTTGATAAAAATTGAAAAACCCCGAAAAACTTCGAATTTTCCAAAAAGTACGTAGGGAATCCTTTTCGCAAATAGCCCGGACTTTTTTGGGAACACCCCGAATACCTACATTAACTTTTACAATAAAACCAAGGTATCTCACCTCCTTAATTGCGAAGTTATACTTTTTCAAGTCTGAGTTTAACTCGATATTGCGAAAGCGTTTTAAAACTACGCAAATTTTCGTTATATAATCATATTTAGTACCGAAAAAAAGATTAAAAAGTCGTTTAAATCAGCCGTAATGAAAACATTGAAAATATCCGTTATTACGTAATGAATATACCATTGAATCGTGTCTAATACTTTTATTAACTCAAAAGAAGTAGTTTAAGACTTAAATAAGTCGAAATGAGAACGAAAATCTGTTAATTTCTTTTATTTAAATGTAATCCGGATACGGTAAAATACCGTTCGAATATCCAATTTCGTAAACTACATCGTCTTTGATGACGCGCCAAGGGTTTTTTTAATTAAAGATTGGGAAAACCCAGCTTGTTGAGTAATTTTGTTCAAGGCTCGATAATCGATATAAAATCGTTATGCCCTTTTTTAACTTAGAAATTACTAATACCAACGTCGTAGCTAATATGGAACTTGAGTAAATCCAACCTTTATTTATGAATTCTATTGGTAGGCCTTTATCGTTGCAACATAGTCGATTCGAATCACTGTGGTCGAAGTAACTGTTGCTGCGTTGATATTGTTGATTGATATGTAAGTTCTAAGTTTAGCTGATCGCTAGCCGGTCTGCTCACTAATTTGTATAGCCAAACGCTTTGGCTTGTGCCCCACTTTGAAGTGGGCACCTACTGCACTGCACTTGCAGTGCCGTGTATTCAAATCCCACGAACTGTAGTCAATTTGCAGTACGTACAATCAACCTTACTGCAAGTAAAGTTGACTTGACTATACTACACTTGACTGCTATTCCAATACTGGCGGCTTTTTGTTTTGTGCTTGCGTGCTAGCGTAGCTTGCTATCAATTGGTGGTTACCTCTGAGATCCCTCCTTAATTCGTATGCTAACAACAAACCAGACCCCTGTTAATTCCGATCAATCTGTATTGAAAACAACCTTAATTACGGCTCTTTATGGCCCTTTTGCTCAACCCCCCCGAAACCTCCGTTCCTCAAATCCCATGCACAGATCTTTTGCTACAAACCTATGTAAGTCAAATCAGGTACGCCATCACTTTCGTACCTTTTGCCAATAGTTTAAACTACTGCTATCGCTACCATTGCCCTGGCGGTCTTTTAATTTTCCAGGGCAATCTTGTTCCTTCACGTTACGTACTGGGCGATTCACGTATCCCTCAATTCGTATAGTCAGCGTATTATTGTCTACAAACCTTTCTAGGGCGCTATTAGACGTGGCTTTAATTATGGTATCGACAGGGTTATCTTTGCCGTTAATCCACTGGAACTGATCGATTTTCCGGGCTTTTTATACCTCCTTCAATGCTATTACGTTTATCATTAGGCGTTTTTCATTAATTATACCTAGTTTTAATAGGTATTCGTAAAGGCTTCGGGAGTCGATATACACTACCATAGGTATCGGTGGCAAATCTAGCTGTTTGGTAACAATCTTTAATATGCTGTTAATTACTATACCGATATTGAAGCCTGCTATTATACCGTAAACTTTCGAAACTAATATCTTCGGGTTATGCGCTTACACTTAACAAATAACAAGTGTATAAGGTTTTCAGTAATCGTAAATTGCCTTTTTGTTTTATCCTTATCAATGAATATTATTAAAAAGCCTATTTACGATGTAAAGTTAGTATTATTAGCAAATAAATTATTCGTAAGAATTGTTAACTTCGCTTTCGTCAAATTGACAAAAACTATATCAATTCCTCTTTCTATATAATCCATTTATTACTAAATCCTCTTATTTAACTTGTTAAAATCTTTGTTTTACGGGTTTTATACCTATACCGTAATAAAAAGGTTTTACGATACCTTCGGTTAATATAACGTAGCGATGTAGGCCGTATGAGCCCTTTGCTCTAAGAATCTTTATAACCTTACCTCGTTAACCTTATCAATAATTATCAGGCTCGTGACTTGTCTCTTTTAGCGTAGGCTAATATTAATACCGCTTTTAACTTTAATACTATAAATACGGAGTAATTATCTATTAAAGTTAAGTTATATGCCTTTAGTAAGAAGTTTAACTAACTTATACTTTTAAAAGTTTAACCTTTCTTTAATTCGCTATTTTGCTTATATAAATTTAATATCGCCAAAAAAGGGTATTATTAATTTACGTATCTACGATACTAAAGCCTTTACCTTCTATAATTAATAAGTATAGGTTAAATTTTAAAGTCTTTATGCCTAATTTGTTTTTGAAGTATTTCTGGTACTTTAGAAACGAATAGACGTTGAGTTCGGCTTACCTGTAAAAATACTTAATATAATGTATTACTATACCAGCCAAAAACTTATCCCTTAATATTTTTGGCAATTTCAATAGTACAATTTGTTCAAGATCGGTAGCAGATTACGTATACGCTTTTATAATATCCCAGCTATTAAATGCAAACTAGCTCTTTACGTCAACTGTTAAACTGGCGGCAACGGCGACAATTAAACGTTGTCTAATATTTTGGATAATAAACGATTAAGTAAAGATCTACTCCTTACTTTTATTACTATATTCCTAGGTGATTAGTTGTATCTTTTCGTACAGTCGGTCCATAATCTAACTCTTAACCTTATGAATCATCTTTGACTTAAAGAAAATAACATTTTACTTTTTAAATTATATTAACAGCATAAACTGTATAACTCCTTATGATAAAAGCCGTTAATTTCTACTTAGTTACTTTCCTTAAAAAGCTTGCCTGATATATTGATAATGCTTTAGAAACTTAGCTTAGGAGTAAGTTCTTCGTTATACTTTTCCTTTTACAATACCGACGCTGTTATATATACTCTACCAGGCTTATAATCACTATTTTCCTCCTTTTTAGTATATATACTCCTTTAAGGTGGTTTTCCATACCATAGACGTTCCATTTGCTTATTAATAGTCGGCTCGAAAGGGTTATATTAATTAATATACTCGGCTCGAAAGTTATCAACGTCAAAATCTTTATTAGATTTAAGTTATCTTTTATACGATTTGACTTATATGGTTTGGAAAGTTCCAGGGACGTTAGTAATTTTAATTACCACGTTTAAATTAATGATATTCAAAATCTTGTAGGTCCTATTCTATTTTCCTGGCTTACAGTACATAAGTACTATACTTTAAAGAGGAAGTAAAAACACGTTTATTATTAAAGGTCCGTTTTTCGATATTAAGGGTATTATTAACCTAGCGGCGAACTAATTTCTCCCTTAATTCCTTTTGGGTTTTATTATATGCTATAATACTTTTTTAGGTACTTAACAAGGATAGCGAGTTAGCTATTATATGTAGATAAGCTTCAAATACCAATAAAGTTAATATAAGTCCATTGGGGCTAACATTATCGTTAAGACCTTTCACCGCTATTTAAAGCCGTACCTTTTAACTTATAAAGCTTTCTATTTCCAATATAAAGATATTATAAACCTTTCATAAAAGGGTTTATGCCCTTTCGACATTACTCATTCCCTAATAAGCTTTGATAAAAACCCTATTTATATTAAATTACTATTAACTTTATATTAATTTATAACTTCATAGTAACAAAGTTAATACTAATATTGTAAACTAATACGTTTGGTAGGCCAAAGTACGTATTAATTTACAAAGTACGTAATGCCTTTTATATTTTCTTCGTCTTAATGATTTTAAGAAACTTGAAGTCGTAAAAAGCCATGGTAAAGTTTACAACGTAAAGTACTGGTTAACCGACCAGGTAGAATAGGTTTACGAAGACTTTTGAGTAAAATTTTTGGATTCTATTTAATGTAAATTTAAACTTTAAGGGGGTTTAGGAATGTATTTTGCAGTGGTGGCAAAGGCATTCAACTGCTTTTAGTTCTGTTAAATCCATATTTTCGTAGCCAATTACCCTTAAAACCTTAAAAACCCTGTTAGTTATCGCGTTGTTAAACCTACGATATAGTTAACGAAGTTTTGCTTTCGTTAGAATGAACATTACTACCTTTAGTCCTTAAAAATGAAACCAGAGATACCTCCACTTAAGGTTAAGTAAAAACCTTTTACCAGTTTGAACTTATATTAGCTTATTAATTCAAATGTTAACATCATTATCGAGGTTGTTTATATCTTTTAGGTAAAGGAGAAAAAGGGTAAGATATTTTAAAACGTGGAAAATAATAGTGTTAACAGCAGTTTTTACCGTCTTCAATCTTAATAAAGATAACTTTCCAGGACTAAAGGTTCTAGGACTAAAGCTAACCTTAAATTTATTAACGTCTGCGTAGTTATATTCCGTACCAGTATTAGTATCCCTTCGTAACGCGATGTATTACGAATAGCCTCCGGTTATGTACCGTGTTGCCCTCGTATACAATATAATCCCTTATAAAACTTATTTCGCGTAACGGTTTCGAATACTAGAAAGGTGTGTAGGTCTAGAGTCTTTATCGTTATAACGGCGATAAAGTTCTTCACCTGTAAAGCGGAATAAAAATACGTAATCGGCTAGTTATTATGTAGCTTTTAGGTTAATACCGGTACCAATATCTTCGTGTCAACCGATAACCTTTAGCTTGTTTTCCTCTTCTTTCTTTTTACTTCCTTCAAACTATGTAATTTGATTAATGTAATTCCAATTGAAAGTAAAGGGGAATCAAGTGTAATACATTACCTGTTTTGTTTCGTGTTCAGCGGCAGTATAACGTATTAACTAGTAGCCTTGTTTACCGTAAATCCAATTTTTTTGGCGTTTGGTATGAACTTGCTTAGCCTGCTAAAAAACCTTAAGGAAAAGGAATACCGTTCTCCATAGGAAGAGGTCCAGACTTTCCGTTAGCTATACTAGCCATACTATCCATACCGTCGACTAATAAAATATAAACTGGAAGGGTTTTTTTCGTTACTGAATTCCGGAGCTTGTGGGTATATACCAGTCGAGCCAGAGACTCGAATAGTTACGGTCGCTAACGAGGAACGTAATTGGCTAAAAAAAACCTTCGAAAATATTATCAGGGCATTACAAGGAGTATTCGAACTCTTTATAACCCGTAACTACTTGCCGAACCTATTAGCGTAAGGTGTATTCGCCAGGTTCAACGTTTCCCATTACCTATTAGCAAAGAATTAGCCTATTAAACATACATTTTAAAAGGTTCATCTTTCTTTTAAACTCTTTTTTGTAATCTAATATATAGGACTACTTAATGATATTCTAGTTCGTATTATATTGAGTAAGGTTAGTATCGTATTTGAAGAGGCCCTTTATACTATCGTAGATTTCGCGAAAGGAAGTATAATTCGTTAAGTACCGAGGTAGTAATCCTAGGCTTAGCCGATAAGGATACTGGGAAATAACGAGTGAAAACCTGGCAATTTAACTTTTATTTAACGTCAAATGTTAAAGAATAGGCGTAACTTGACGTCGAAAAGATTATACGGCTTACTTTTATACTTTTCTTTACTTCCCTAGGTCTTAACCAATGTGGTAATGACTGTATTATTCGTATACTTTATAAGGACGCGCCGAGGGGAAAATATAATATACTGGTCGTATAAACCTTTTTTCCTTAGTTGGGGAAAAAGCTAAGGTATTTATTAGTGTTAGTGGGCAGGATAATTAACTCTAGCCGAATTTATAGGGAAAAAGTTAGTAGTCGTGCCCATAGTAGGCTCTCGTATAAATCTGGTCTTTCCTTAGTTTGGCTGTTAAAACTAAATGTGCTGATAAGCTTGAAAGAAGTAGGCCTAAGGGTTTTTATCGCGAGGAGGTTGGCGATAATCCTTTTGGTGTTAAGGAGTTCAGCGAGGTTTTTACTTGATTAACTGGTAGGTTTAAGGGTTAAATGGATATAAATCCATCTATTCCTCTCGTCTGTTTGTTTGGGTTTAGATAAATCCTTACGAATGTATATGTAGGCGTTAAGAATTACTATCGTTAGCAATCGCGCTTCCCTTATCTTCCAAAGTTTATTATAGGTTTTTATCCATAACTTATTTGTAAAGTACGTTAGCGAGGTTGCTGTCTTTACCAACCTTTACATGTAATAAAATCCCTCGTTTACGTAAGTTAACCCTCAAATTAACTTTAACCAACTTTTTATCTTTTTTTATATATTTAGATTTTAGTTTTTAAAGAATTCGATGTAGTTGAAAAATGATTTAACGCTCGTATTTCAATCGCAATGAGTAACGTTAAAGATAAAGTAGCCGAAGTAGTAAGTGAGATTCTCGGGGGTAAAGTCTTTATTAACTTTCTTGATCTAGAGATCGTTGTCGAAGTACTTTACGAAGGTGGTTTCGAGGGCCTTTATTGCCTCTTTCCTGGTAGAGTCGTCGATATTGTCGAATCCTGCGTACTTTAAAGCTATTGTGACCAAGGTTAAAGAGATGTGGTGTAAGTTTTGGTGGCTGACTTGGTGATTTGAAGGCGTGGGGACTTGACGATTTAACGTGAAATCGCGCGATGTGGCTTTCTTAGCACAACGTGGTGTTTTCGTTCGGGTTAGTAAACTTGACGATCGAGGTGATGTAGAGGGAGTGAAAAGAGTGAAGTATGGGCAGATATTTTATTTAGAGGGTAGAGTCGAAAGTCGTCATTGGTGGTAGAAGTTGTTTATTGTTTGGCATAGGGACTTAGTCAATGATTTTTTTTTTTTTTTTTTTTTTTTCGCAGTAGTAGCACCCGTACAAGTACTGGCTTAGCCTTTTTCCAGCTTGCAGTCTTAGAGACTTTCAGGCGGTTAATCTTAACGCTTTTTCTTCAAGACTAGTTTAGTGAGGATTTCTTGTTTTTTTCGATAATAGCAATACCATTGCCACTTTTAAGTACCTGTGAACAGCAGAAGCATTTAAAAGTCTTCCTTTTATTTACCGATGAATAGCAGACGTAGCCTTAGGGTCTTTTGAAAAAATCTTCCCTTTACCTTGCGTAATTTCAAATCGTAACCGGAAAGCAGCTTCTTCTTCTACTTAGCCAATCTGTGCTTAACCTAATAAGCACTGATTAGTGTTGGTAGGCCTTTATCTTTCCAACGTATTCGATTTGAATCACTATGGTCAAAGTAACTGGTGCTGCGTTGATATTGTTAATTGATGTGTAAGTTCTGAGTTTATTAGACCGCTAGCTGGACTACACACTAGTTTGTATGGCCAAACGCTTTGACCTGTGCTCGACTTTGAAGTAGGTACCTACTGTAATGCACTTATAGTGCAGTGTATTAAAATATAACGACCTGCTGTTAATTTACAGTACGTACAATCAACCTTACTGCAAGTAAAGTTGACTTGACTATACTGTACTTGACTGCTATTCCAACAAATTCGGTAATTTAACGTCGGAGTTTAACAATTTTATTTCGTAGTATCTAGAATGAAGATTCCTATAGTTTATCCTGTAAAGATATATATTCGTATGGTTTAATATAAATATAGTAATTTCATTTTCTCTGATACGAGAAAAAGGCGATTACTTTCTCCTTATTAAATAAATCTTGAAATTCCGTTAACTCGGGTGAAAAATGTAACTCATCTTTTTTTATATGATATTTGGCATCGTTCATTATAAGACTCGCGTTATCAGAAACGACTATGTTAGCCAATCCGTAGGATAATTTAATATATTGTATAACCATTCTCAGGGGTTATATATTAAGAAATTTTTAATCGTATTTCAATAAAACGATAATTTATATATTAGTTTCTGATTTTATATTTCTTTGAGTCATATTACTTTTATGAAGAGTGAATATTTTACCAATTTTGGATAGTAAACTTAATAGCATAATAACCACTGATTGTTAGATAATCTGCTAAATTGTTGGCGATTACATAAGGATTTTATCTTAGCATTTATTATCGTACGCTTAGGCGATTAGACTTAACATTTTGTAATGAAGCTCTGTGGTCTTTCTTTGAATCCTGTATATAATCCTCTACTTAAAGATCATGAAATTTAATTTTTTAGGTTTGCAGTTGCATTTAGGAATAAATTATATAACTCCTCGAGTAAATAGTTGATTCATCTTAACCCCATTCCTTTTTTCAAAATTTTTGCCAATGGTTTTCATGATTCCTTATCCTTAGAGTTTTACAGCTCAGTTTTGGTCATCCTTTTACTTCCTATTAACGTAAGCATTATCATAAATCATACCCGGTATATATTCCGTATCTTCAACGTTTTTCCTTTTAAGTGGTTGGGTACGCAATCAACGTCTATCGGTTTATCGATTACGGGAGACGAAGGATTATATTCATTCATTCGCTTGTTTCAAATATCTTTATCATCATATTTATTAATATTTTACCTAATATAAGGTTTTACTCGAGTTATATTAAATATTCTAAGATCATTAATAGTTTAAACAATTAATTTAGCATTATCGATAGTTTTTCTATTTCATTGTTTGTATTATTTTCTCGACTGCCAATACATAAATTTTTATTTTACGATTGAAAAGAAAGAATATCAATCATCGTAAGGCCATTTATGATATTAAGTTCATCATTGACTTAACGCCGTGCCGATTCCTTCTATAATTTCTTTAAAGCTTTATCCTACATCGAAATCATTTTCTGGATGTTTCTAATAATGGAGATTCACTCTTTCAACAAGTATATAATTTAAAAACCAATGACGTTAGCACTAAATGATCAGGGTCTACAATATAATACAGATCTTTTACCGCCATCTAAAAACGTACCTTCTGGTATAAAAATCTTCTAATCTTCAATATAAGGATATCGTACGCTTTTCCAAGTAATATGTATGCCCTTTCAACCTTTCCAATATTCCAATAGACCTCAAAAGTACCTGTTTTCACTGAATCCCCATTATTTCAGCATATTCTTAACACTCTATTGCCGTAAAGTTAGTATTGACATCATGAAAGACGACGTTATATGGTCCCAAATACGTATTAATCCACAGTATACTTAACTTTTCCCACTTGTTTTCCGTCGATAATGATCTAAGGAGTTTTACTTCGTTAAAAGAGGTTTCGAAGTCATCAATATAAAAATAAGTTTATTATCGAAGTAAAATATGTTTACGAAATCTCGTTAGGAAAAATCCATTTTTTTTAATATAAATTAAAACTTCTAGGTGGCTGACATATTTGTTTAGAAACAGTTGCAAATCTTTCCGATTGTCGGTAAAGCAAAGTATTCCACATAATTATATCTTATAAGTTTGAGGACTTTAGACAATCTATAGACATTTTGGTAATTCAAATGCTGGTGTAATTAACGTATTTCTAATTCCGGCAGGTTCAACACTGTTGACTTTGAGTTTTAAAAATAAAACCAAATTTTTTTACAGTTAAAAGCGAATATAAACCTCTAGCCGTTTTTCACCAATTTGTTAACGTTGAAATCGAAGTTAACGTCGATAAGTTTTATATATTTACTTAAAAGAGAAATAAGGTTAAATATTTCAATATATAAAATGTAATCCATTTAATAGCAGTTTCAATCATCGTCGATTTTCAAAACGATAGTTATTTCCTAAAGATGAAATTAACTTTAACCTTACCAATATCTTAATATTTAATTTCCGTGGTAATATTGTTTTTTCCTTGTAGTATTATGTATTATTAATAACCTTAATTAGGTATTTTATTGCCTCTATATTTAATATAATACCTGAACATTTGTAATTCGCGTACCAATCTCGAAAATTAAAGGTGTTTGAGGTATGAATTGCTTCATATTTGTGGTGAACATAGGGTTTTTTATCATTTAATCTATATAGAAAAGCGTGGTTGGCTAGTCACTAGGTTGTACCAAAAACATTATTTTTATATTATGTTGTTTGCTTAGGCATATCGTCATCTTTAAAAAACCTTTCACTTTTATAATCTACGATATAGTTCAGGAAATTTTACCCGGAAATAATAGGGTATTGACTGTGGTATATTATTTATTGTTTATGGCGTTTAGCTGAAAGTTCACGAGTCAATTAATAACTGAATCTATTACAAGTTCAATATCTTTTATCATTATCACGACGATAGTTTTTATGGGTAAAACGTTTATTTAAATTATACTATCGTTACTAAAACTAACATAATTGTGGTTTTCAGTTCATAGACTTTAGACCAGATTTGAAACGTTAGGGTCGCCTGTACCCATGATTAATGTAATATATTATTACGCGGTTTTCATTTTGTTTTAATCGCGAATGTCATCATCTTAGGGATATATATTAACCTAGTTTAGTGCCCGAGCTATTACAGTCGTAAATTCAGACTATAATTAGGTTAAAAAGCTTTCATAAGTGGCATTTAAACGTTATCAGGCGTATTTCAACTCGATTATGCTGGTAACAACTACCTGTATCTATTTATGAAATGTAACTTCGCTAACATAACCTTGTTTCAGTACTTACTAGTATAATATTAACTTGTTTAGTATTTGGTTAAATATATGCATTGTAATTTGCTCCTCTTTCTTTTTAGATATTATCGTCGTCCCCACTATTATAGCTGAATTCTTATAGTATTATATAAAGAACGTCTTATTCGAAATGGCCTGTTATGCTATACTAAATATTCCAGATAATTCTTATTCTAGTTAAAAAAGATTAGTAAATAATATCTAAGGTACTCTATATAAATTTCAGCAAATAATAAATAAAAACCGAAAAGATAGACTTCTATGCTATAGTTAATGTGTCTGTATACTAACGTGGAAAGAATAAAGTAATTTATTTCAAGTAGTAAGGTAAATTATTGGATGCAAGAGGAAGAAGAAGTATCCAAAGAGTTCATGCCTCAGGTGAAAGCTTATAAACTATTACCCGGAACGTGGCACTCTAACATACACTCGGACAACATCTCTCCTGGTACATAACACACTATCATACACTCTGTAAGAGTACCTCCTATAAAGTGACACATTATTATATACTCCTCAAACATAGTCCCCTATTCTTGCTAACTATATTGATATTGTATAATATCCACATAGGAAATCTTTTTTATTGAAAATCTTAGTATTTATAATCCAATAATTACAATATAATTCATTTCAACCTTTAATTAGTTATTTGGTAATGATAGTAATGTAGGATTCTTAAGGTCGTTCCTCAAGGTTGGTAATCCCTATAAAAGTTTGACTATAAAGGTTACGTATTTTATAATCATAATAAAAAGATATATCGCCATCGCTCCAAGAAAAACTTCTTATCTTTCCTCCTTAACAAAACGCCACCACCTCCAAGGTAAACCCCTAATCAGCTATTCGGCGCTCGCATACCTAAATCACCCGTTTATAATTAGCTATTTGGCGCTCTCATATGGATTAATAACTTTATCAATTCAATGTTCTAATCTTTTCTTTAAATAAATACCGTGTAAGAATAGTCGAAAAGGCGCCGTTCAATTCGTTAGCGGCGCTGTGCAGAAACTATCACAACCACCGTACTCCGCGCCTTTAATACCATTACTAGCCCCCTAACACTGATAACATATTATCGATTCCTACTTTTATTTTTCACTTTTCACCTATCGTAACCATAGCTCTTACACCCCCTTTTCTTCCTCCCCTCTTCCTCTTTACTCCCCCCGCTTACCTAAAGCAAAAACGGGGGTCACCCAAAGTGATTAACCTTACCTTCTCGCTATAGTTAAATAGCTCCTTACCTATAACTCTCCTTCGCCGCCGAAAATATAATATAGTAAAACAATAATGCGATATATAAAAATTATCCCTTTGAATTGGAATATACTAGTACTTGTTAAATAAATCGGAAATGACGGAGCGAACCTGACGCTTAAAGGTACAGTTCATAAATATAGATAGCCAGATCTTTTTAACACGTAAAACGATAAAACGGCGTACCAATAACGAATACCGTTAAAACAGGGGTGTTTTATCCTGCTATCACTACTATAAAAGGAACGATAACAGGTATGCTTCCATTCTGATAATATTGAAACCGTAAACTGAAGCCCTATTACATTCTAACCGTCTTTATAGTAAATTAAACACTTTTTTGACACGTAATGTTAAGCTCAACTATTTTTCATTTACTTTTTTAATAGCTCGATTGGGGCTTTTTTATTTAACATTTGGTTTATTAATACATTATTCAGGGATTTTGTATTTAATATTTACCACTATTAAATTTCGCTTAAGTATTTCTGACCAAAATACGCTTTTTCAATAAGAAAAATAAAGTTGAAGCTAATATTTCACTAAACTTTATCCGGCGACAGGCGGAAAAAACAACTACTATTACCGCCTAATGGACGGACCTACTTATATTAAGAAATTAAATTCGACAACGTTATAGTACGTCGTTGTATAAAAAGTGAACTCGTTCCTTGCCCTTTATCCAAGGGTATATTACCTAAAATACGGGGAGCTCCTAGCTTTCCATGTAATGACAATACCGATAACGTCGTCGATAGTAATAGTAACGTTAACAGCGGCAACGACGACGACAATAAAGGCAACGGAAATGAGGACAACCATGACAACGTAACTCCCACCATCCTCTCTCCTTTTAGCAATGAGTAACTACCATCTTGTATATTTGGCACCTTCATCCACATTAAATATAAATACCAATATTGTTGGAATAGTATTACATGTAGTGTAGTAGGTCAACTTTACTTATAGTAAAGTTGACTATACTAAACTCTAAATTGAGTGTATTGCTTTGTGGAGACTTACCGTATTAGGTGTAAGTCGAGTACAGTGCGCTGTACGTCACTTTAGGGCACGTGCTAAGTAATAAACCATACAAATTACAGTGCAAACCAGCTAGCGGTCTGCCAAACCTAGAACAATACATCAATCATCTGACCACGCAATACTACTGTTACTTCGACCAATCGAATTGATAACGTTGCAACTTCTAAAGCCCTACCAATACTTACTAGTGCTTATTGATTTAAGAACAGATTAGCTAAGTAAAAGAAAAGTCTACTTTCCAGTTAAGCTTCATAAAAGACTAAGGTAGAGACAAGATTTTTTCGAAAGGCCTTTACTGCTCCTCCGATTTTCACGGCAGTAAGTAAGGCAAGATTTTTTCGAAAGACCTTTACTGCTGCATCGATTTTCACGGTAGTAAGTAAAAAAGATTTCTAAGTTGCGCTGGTTTTCACGGCAGTTTAGAGGTAGCGACGGTATCGCTATTGAAAACAACAAGAAATTTTTATTAAACCCTTTTAAAGACATTGAGATTGACTGTGAAAAGTCTCAAATTTCTGCAAGTTGGCAAACGGCTAAGTTAGTTCTACTGAGGGTGATACTATTGCAAAAACAACCAAGTCCCTACGCCAAATAACTTTCAACCTTCGCCTTTAACCTATACCAATAAACAACTTTCGACCTTACCCTTTATATCAAACCTTTTTCCCTTGCTTCACTTTTTTCATTTTCCTTACGCCAACTTAATCGTTAAGATTGTTACTTTAAGTGAAAAACATTAAGCCGCGTCAAAAAAGCTACGTTGTACGACCTTACACCAAGTTACCAAGTTTCCACGCAGCTTTACCCCAAAACACCAAGCCTTGCCGCCTAAGATCCCCAAGTCCCTCGCTATATACTCCTATTAAGTTCTACATGAGCTAAAAACCTTAAGATGTCTACCGTAAGCGCTTAATTTAAATCCATCACGAACTCCAAGAAGAAAGAAGCAATTAAAAACCTCGAAACAGTTTTCATTAACAAATACGATAAATAATTCTGGATTACAGATATTGATAAAACTTTTATTAAAGCTTACCTAACCAACTACGTTAGTTAGTACATCTTTGAATTCAACTCCGGTAAAGAGTTTGGCTGTAGCATCCGCGCTTTCCAAGACTTTTACGAGTTTTTCAACTACTGGACTCTTAATATATAGAAGACAATTCAATGTACGGTTAAGACTAGGTTGAAAACGGAGGTTTCTCTCCATGGCATTTATATCCCGGAAAAAAATCTATTATAACTAGCAAAACCTTTCATAAACTGGCCTAATAAGAATACTGCCTTTAAAACCCTAATCCTTAAGACTTTTAAGGAAAAGTAAATGGTGTTAATAGATCTAAACACCTATATTCACGTTTTAGGGGACTGCCAGTTAACTCTTGGATAAGTTAAGCCTTTTTACGTGCTAGCGATAAGGAACCTGTTGATCTGCTCGGCAGTTTAACACCACTACATAACAGCGTAAAATACGCTTTTAGTGGCGGTAAGGCACGTAAAGCGGTGACCACCTACAGGGCCAAAGGTATTGACATCGGCGATTGATACCAGTTAGTTAAATAAGATCTTCAGTCCTCCAAAAACCTTTAAATACCCATCGCCCCTTAGTAATTTAATCTCCAAGCCCATCCAAAACCTTTCCCCTTTATATTTGCTTACATTTGAAAGCCAATTATAGGTTTTATTATAGGACTTTACCCTTCGAGTTAGGCGATTGGCAATTACCTTTAACTCTGTGTCTCGGAATCCATAACATTTAAACTGCTAAGAAACACCAGTTTAACCTGTAATGATTATCGCGAACTTTTTAAGACTTGTTGAGATGGTTGATATTAATTATACGTTTTTTACGGATTTCGCCAAAATTGAAAACGACGTAAAAAAAGTATGACGGGAAGCCTTATAACCTTTTCGACACTAAGATGATACCCTTTCTGAATATTTGCAAGTAAATGGAAGTTCCTTCTTTAGGTTTTCACTTATTGTTCCCCGAAATCCTTACAGGGAACGTTGGTAACTACTACCTAACCTTCCTTATTAGATTCGCCACGTTTGGCGAGATTTACGATGGTATAAAGAGTCACTTCGAATACGACATTTACCTCGCATAATATTATACAAACTGGGTTTTAACGCGGTGGACTATAATAATGGTAAAGAAAAAAGAGGAGGAAATACTAATAAACATTTTTAATTAGATGCTTAACAAGTTAATATTATGCCAAAAAGCAATGGAGAAAGCTCACGTTAGCGAAGCCATACTTTGCGAGCAGGTACGAGCAGAAATTACGGGCGTTAGCAAGTTTGAATACGTCTTATAACGCCCAAATTCAACTTGTGAAAGCTTTTTTAACCATTTACGCTCCTCGCTTTCCATTATAATAACGCGTACACCAAACTTATTTAGTATATATTCCTAAGCCGATAACTTTTTTACCATGGATGAAAAAGATCTTACGGTAATTAATTACGTTAACCATAGGTATGGGCGTTTATAACGCCTAAAGTTTGGCCACCGGTTACAAAATAGAGGCAATAGCCACGATAGCGCCAACAAGGTTGAAATTTAGGCGGACCTGTTAACCGTAAGTATAATCGTCGTAATAGTGGTAAAAGAAATTAGATTCGTAACAAGTTTAGCTGCTAGTTAACTCGATTCCTCCCCGACACGCGTAATAAAATGACAGTATATTACGCCTAATACTCCACTGCTTCTAAATACGATTACTTAAATAAGATCGTAAACTTCGAGGGCGACGAGTCGAATAATAACGCTAATACCCCTAAGTGAATTAAGTAACACGAAAATATTGCCTTTGATACGGCTTAGTAACTAGCCAACCACACCTTTTTATACTGTTTGAATGGTGCAAGCACTTGTCTTTGCCTTAACTACGCCCCTAACCCCTTATATACTTTTAATATTTACGATCTTTATGCGGATTATACGTTTTAAGGTATTATTCCAGATATAAGAGCAATAAGGTATTCAACAGAAGGCTATTCGTAGTATATGGCGTCACGAAGGGAGAAAACTATATCTATTGAAATCGATTATTACGATATTGATAAGGTTGAAGTTCACTTTACACTAAGCAAACAACTACCGTTGCTAGAGATAATGGCAATTTAAATTATTATAGGAGCAATTATGTTTTACATCCTTAAGTTACCTACACCTTTTTAATTTTATTTAAAATATATAAAAATCTTTAGCATTAACGTCAACGTTAATGTAAACGAACTATTTAAAAACAACTAAAGTTTTCCACTTGCCTTTAAGTAGGGATACATATGTTTTTATCTTTAAGTACCGTAAGCAATAGTATTAAACCTAAAAAAAACCAGAAATGAGTTAATTATATGGGAGCTTTATTTATTTAGTTGTTCAAAGGCTATATAAAGTTCTAAAGTCCATGAGGTATATAAATGTAGAATACTTTTCCCTAAAAGTTATTAAAAGACTTGGCCATTATTATTAAACGTATACCTAGGCTCCCTCTCCAAGATTTAAATTTATATTAAAAACGATAGGGACTTTAACCATGAAATCTTCATTAATGAATCTTACTTAAATGATAAGCCTGTTTTTCATATAGTAAACTTAGTAACTTGTTTTTACGAAACCCAATTATTAAAGTCCCTTTTGGAAAAATATACTTAGAAAACGCTAAGAATATTGTGGATTAATACGTACCTAAGTCTATTCGACATTATTATCCACGATGCCTTCATTAACTCTTAGGTGGCGGAGTTGTAAAATATGTTAAGATAATGGGTATCCAGTGTAAAAAGGTTCTTATAAAAGCCTACTGAAGAATTGAAAAGGTTAAAAGGAAACAAGGATTTCTTTAATAAACATATAATATATTTACGTTAGAAATTATAAGTTTTACGGATTCGGAGGCACGCTTATAGATAGTAGTAAAAAGCCTTAATAAAATTGTTGGCCTTGATGGCTTAGTACTAATATTACTTGTCTTTGGAGAGTATCCATGCCTGACGAGTGAATCTCCGCCTTTGGCAAGTATTTAGAAACGTGTTACGGCTATAATAAAGCTTTTAAGGAGCTACAAAGAGAATCGGAACGCTGTTGGATTAATAAGGCCTTTAATACTAAAAACGGCCTTATAATAATCGTTGTACTTGCTTTTCCATTATAAAGTAAATTCCTCGTGTGGCGGAAGCCGATTAAATAGGAGAGTTTATATAAGATATTAAATATCTCTAACTTCGGAGTAGTTATTAAAACTATTAACGGTCCTGTATCCTTCCGAATTACCTATGTTAAGCCTTATGTTAGGGTTATGAACGATAAAGACCCATAGGCTAAACGACCTAATTCATACGAACCTTTTTTACCCATTATCGATAAATCGATAAAACGTCATTAACGCGGACGACCTTTGAAAGAAAAAAAGTGAAAAAGGAAAAATATACATCTAGCCGTATCTATAATACTGATTGGGTAAATAAAGAATAAAAGGATAACGAAAACTTAACATTAAAGCTTCGAGCATAAAATATTATTAAAAATTTCGGCAAACCTTTTAAGGAAAGCGATAAAGTTGAGATTAATGGCTTATTAATTCAAAAGGTTAAATAATTTTTATCGAAACCCGATTTTGACCATTAAAATACGAACGTTTCCATATCTAAGTCTAGAATTATCTACGAGGTTAAGGACAAAATTACGGGGCAGCCGTACGAAAAATCATGTTTGATCGCTGAAAAATACGGTAATAAAGGTAAAAACTGGACATTTATGTAGTCGCAAACATGTTGAAAAATTAGCTAACGTTTAATAGTTACTTTGGTAATGATTTTGCTGGTTAAAATGAAAGGTAAGTTTATGCTTCATAGCTGTAATATAACGTAAGCCGAAATATAATTAGTAATGGATTTATAACGTATTATATTGTTAAAACTACTACAGAAACTAGATTTTTTTTCCTTTTAGGTATAGTAATACGATGGATTAAGTTATTATACTGATTAATTAAAGCAGACTATTATTATTTCTTAACTTACTATTTGTACTCAAAATTTCGGCTATCGATAAAGTTTTTAATATAAAACTCGTATTTGTTGGAAATATAAAAGATTTCGATGTAGTAGGTATATAAACTGACGATACCCTTTTTATCGGAATGGCTAACTTTGTGGTATTGAAATGATAGGCTATTAAGGACTTTAAGTTTTGAAATTATAAGCCGGTAACGACGTCAACGAATGATAGTTAACTTAACATTAATAAATTTTCAATTCGTATATTTAGTGTTTATATCGGCCTTAGCTTTCGCCAAAAGGCTTAGTGAATTTTTTGGCTACAATTAATAAGACTCGCAAGGCTGGAGCTTAATAATACTTGGAACAGCGTGCTTAAGGCAATTATATTGTTATCTTATACTAACCGAAAACCTTTTACGGCCTACTTATGGCTGTATAAGAATAAAAACTAGCAGATAAAAATTTTAGCCGGTTGAATCAGAGGTTTAAGTAATGAATGCGAAACTTAAACCACAAGATCAATATAATTTTAATCGACCTATTAAAAGCTAAGTTAATGATTTTTATGCACGGGTCCTTCATAAATAACACCGAATTATCTTTACAAATCGGCTTTTTAATAACCCTCGTTAACAAAAACAAACGGGAAGACCAGTTTAATATTGTCGATAACCCAATTTAGTAAAACTCCATTAAATGCTAAAGGATTACACGAAACATATTGGTATCTGAGGTATACGGTATAAAGAGGGCTTTAACGTAGGCTTAGTATTATGGAAAACCCTTAACATTATCACCAAGCAGCTAAAGATTTTTCTTATCCCAGTGGTGATTTGTACCGACTCGAGGAGCCTTTTTTAATACCTTTCGAAACTCGGAACTACCAGCGAAAAACGCTTGATAATTGATGTAATAACACTCCGTAAAGCCTACAAAGAGAGGGAGATTAAGAATTTCCGATAAAGTAATATTCAAGACAATCCCGCAAATGTTATGACGAAGTCAGTGCTAAACAAGGCCTTGGAAAGGTTTGTAGACAGTAATAGGCTAACCCTATATATTGAGGGCTACGTTAATAGGTCAACAATAAAGCCTAAATTAGGTGACGGCATACAAAGATGTATTATTAGACTAAAAAAATGCCAGGGGATTGATAATATTGATCTATTTAAGTAGCACAATTGAAGTGACACAGTTGAAGTAGAGGCTTGCAAAAAATCTATGGCGAAAGAACTTTTTATAGGAGTTGATGAACTCAAACTTTAAAGCAATGGAATAATTAAGGCCAAATGGGGTTAATTTCCATGCAACTGGGTTCAATTTAGTATAAAAGTCATTTGAAATAGACAGGGGTCTAACCAGTTAATAGGGAGGCAGTTTAGTAGTAACCGGAAAAGATTAGTCAACAACACTGGCGTCCGCGCACAAACTAAAAAGTCGTTAGTGTAAGAATAGTATTACATACAGTACAATAGGTCAAATTTACTAACAGTAAAGTTGACTATACTAAACTTCAAGTTAAGTGTATTTCTTAGTGGAGACTTACTATGTTGTGTGTAAGTCGAATGTAGTACGCTGCACGTCACTCTAGGGTACGGGCCAAGCAATTGGCCATACAAATTACAGTGCAAACCAGCTAGCGGTCTGTCAAACCTAAAACAATACATCCACCATCTAACCACGCAATACTATTGTTACTTCGACCAATTGAATCGACAATGATGCAACGTCGAAAGCCCTACTAACAAATATAAAAATTGAGTGATATTTATGAGATTTTAACGTAAATATTGAATAATAAATTCAAAAAATGAAAATATTTGAGTAGAACTGAACATAATCAATGTATCAAAAGTAAAAATACATTATCAAAACGTTAAATAACAAATATGAAAAGTGACAATATGTGAGTAAAATAGCAAACAATAAATGTAAAAACTGGAAACATACTATTAAAACAGTGAATCATTTATTAAACAATGTGATATATAATTTCAACGGAAAGTATTCCATTTAGGGCGTAAGAAAAAAAAGACTCATTTGGGCTGAGTTACACAGCCTATTTAACAACGTTAATAAAAGACATAATGATAAAAATAAACATTATTGGTATACTATGAGTAATGTTATTCTTAAGCCTTTATCGCTTTAATATCCATATATAAGGCTTCTTTTCACTATTTATGAAATTTTATCCTATGTTTTCTCAAATACGAAAATAATTTATCATAATTATTAATAAGAAATCAATACAACGAAATTTTGTAATACTGGTTGTAGGTTGTGAATATAAGTTTATGAAATCCGTATAACCTTTTATTAAGTCTAAAGATTTTGTTAAAAACGCTATCCACTCCTTTCATAGTGTTTTTATCGAGGTCACAAAGGTTATCTTTCATGTTCACGGAGTAAACTTAATTGTAAATGTCAAAAAGGCTTAAGGTATTTTCGTCATAATCGAAAGATTTATTTTTATTCATTAATTTATCTATATACCTTTTAGAAACGTCGTTCTTCTTCTTTAATACGTTCTTAACTTGATTCAAAGAATTATATTTTTGGCTACAAAGTAAATTTTTCTTATATACCTTTCGAAAACGTCGTTTTCCTGTTTTAGGGAGTTTTTTTCATGTTATGAAAAGATGTCCCTTATATATTCCTTATTAACGCCGCCCTTTTTTTAGGGAGTTTCTAATACTATTAAAATGGTTCTTATTTATGGTTATCGAACAGGTGTTTTTTGTTCGTTTACCAGAAATTTAATTTTTCTTTCCTAAGGGGTTTTTGTTCTGATCTATAAGGTTATTTACCTTATTTGAGGAATAAATGCTTTCGTAGGTGTTAAAATTTTCCTTTCTAAAACAGCCCGATTTACTATCCTTATCTAAAATGTTTATGAAAACAGGTAATTACCAAGATATAATAAAAAAAATCTTTTTCGGTACTTTCTTTTGCTCAATCCGAGCGAAAAGTAACCTTTACAGCATTTCTTCATTTTAAATTCGAGCTCTGGATATCCATTTAGACCTTTCTCTCTTCTGAAAGCGGGTAAAAGATAATTTCTACGGCGTTTACTCCTCTTCAATTCTAGAGCCAGATATTCTTTTAGGTTTTTCCTTTTTTCAAGCCGATTTAATAATGAAATTTACGGCATTTTCTCATTTTCCTATGCTTGAGTACCTAATAACTTTTTGTAACTCTTTTTAAAATATAAGTAAAAGATAACATCTAGGATTTTTTCTCCTTTTTGAAACGAGTAAAAAATAATACTTTGGATTTTTTTTTTATTTGAACACTGAACGTTAAATTAACCTTATAGCCGCTTTTATACCTTCGTAAATCCTTCGTTGTACGTACACAAAAAAAATCTTAACTTATTTTCGAAAAAATTATTCCTTATCTAAAATTTTTTAATGTCTTTTTACAAAATCCACTTTTAATATTTCATCATTTATCCAATGTAACATTTAGTTAAGGAAGATCGTGAAGATTAATGTTTTTACATTTTAACCATTTTTAATAACGGTTATATTAATTTTTCACTTTGTATTTATACACATAACAGTTTTCAGATTAGATAGTTCACTATATACTACGTTACTATCGTTTAATTCTAAGACCTTCTACCAAAATTCCGGAATATATTAAACCCTTAATTATCAATATTTCAATAACGAAAGATAACATTGATAATATACATAGTCATAGTTTTTAGATCTAAATTTATATAAAGGCTTCGAGATCCTATAACTTTAAAGTAGTAAATTTTGCAACGCTTTTCAGAAGCGTTATACATCATGAAAAAAGTCCATATATTTTTTAACTTTAGCTAAACTCTTTGGTGGAGTTAGAACTATAAGAGTGCGAAATGTATCGGATCGCTTCGGAATCTGGTTTGAGCGTTTGAAGTGAAAGTGTATATGCCTTAAAAGCTGTTTTGATCGCTTTCGAAGTATGCGTGAGCGGTTCCGACGTTCGAATGTAATAATGGCTGGAATCAAATACTTTTAAAATAATGTATTTAAAAGGATCTCAAACTAAAACGGTTCAAATTTGGCGTTTGACGCTTGTAATATGCAGATAAACAGCAATAAAATTTGATAAAGCGTTTTAAATAAAGTATTGAGCGTCCATTAATACAAATTAAATACAAATGAAACATAAACATAACTAGTTAAGCGTTTTAAATAGAACTTGATTACAAACTAGTTAAACGTTTTAATTTAGTTGATTAGCGCTGGTACACACTATATTGATTAAGTTGCTAGTAAACTCAAACATCGTAAATAAAAACGTTAACAAGTGGTGTGTAGTAAGTTTAACGATGTAGGGAGAGAGAAAAAATCTGGTGTTTGGGGTAGGCAATTGGTGTGTAACGGTTGAAACGGTATAGGAGCGCCGGGTGTAGCTTTACACGCTCTTGGTAATTTGGTAAGCATTTAGAAAGCTGGTTGGGGCGTTTTCAAAATGTGTTTGAACGCGTTAAAAAAATTTCGAGGTGTTTGGAGCATGCTTGTATGAGTGTTTCGGAGGCTATTTTGGTTGTTTTCGAAATGTGCTGGAGCGTTTTAAAAGTTGCTTTAGGTGTTCTCCGAGTTTACTAAAACGCACCAAAAGTTATTTTATCCGCTTTCGAATTGTTTTCAGGCGGTGTAGATGCTTCCTTTTTGTTAGAGAGGTCTTGGTAAAGAGGTTTGAAACTTGATAACTTGCATAACCGATACGTAATAGGATCTTTTCTAAAAAAAAAAAAAAATCCAGGATACATTTAGAACGTTAATCGAGTTGACGAATAATATAACATGGCTTTCAATAATTGAAGAGCATTAACCAAATGAATCTATTCTATTAAAATTATTTATTTCAAGTTATTCCAGGTTTTATAATATTTCTATATTCCCGTATATTCCTTTATAAATCGTAGTATTGAAGTATAAAATAATTGAAACCGTTATAACATCCTGTTATAAGTATTTCACTAAAGTTCATCTCTTTTTTTCTAATCTATTTATAGTTTACTGAATCGGCTATTAATTAGTATCAGTAAGGGTTTCATACGTTGACGTAGAAAGAAAATATTATAGTATTTCAAGTAGAAAGGTTAGTTATTAAGTTTAAAAAAGAAAAAAAGTATCCTGAGTGTAAGTTTCAGGTGAAAGCTTATAATCTTTTACTCAGAGCGTGGCACTTTACCATACAATTTGCCAACATCCCTCCTAGTGCGTTGCACGCTATTATACACTCTGCAAAGGTACCTCCTACAACTCAATACACTATCATGAACTCTGCAAGAGTGCTTTCTTCAGCGTGACACGCTATCATACACTCCTTAAATGTAGTTCCCTATGCTTGATAACTATAGTGATATCTAATAATATCCACACATTCACTTACAAATGTTCAAAAAATGTATTATCTTTATATCAAGTAGGTCATAACGCTTTTCTTCATATTTCTCTAAATTGTTCCAAATCTTTACAAATTCAGTAAAAAGTTAATAATTAATGTTGACCACCTTAATAAGTTCGGTAGGATATTAATAATAGTTTTCCTAATTGTCAAAAGTATTTCCTATCGTTAACTTAAGCCTTGAAGCCCCCGAGTCGCGATATTGGAGTCAATTACTAGTTACCTGACTATAAAGGAAAATTCTTGTAGTAGAACCTGTACTAAGTTCGCTTATATAGGTGTATTTACTGTAGATAGTTTCGTTTTAAAGAACTCGACGATTTTGGGAAACAAATTAAGTAATTTAGGATTTGAACGACTTTAAAAGAAGTTATGAGATATAAGGAAAAATTATCGATCGTAAGAAAGGTGTTAAAGAACTTGGCAATCTTACTTAATTAATTAATAAATATTGACGATATTGATTCCTTTTACCACATTGGTAGCTATTACTTCTCGCGCCCTGCCGCCACTCAAGGCGTATTATACGCTATAACATAAAGGTGTTGAACTGTCGAATAAATTAACAAGTTCCTTATTATCGACGTAAAAAAAAATACTAATAGGGAAGTTGAAGGTTTTATTGAACTAAATATTAAGGGGTGGTTTTCTAAAACGTGTATTAAAACGTTAAAGATTATTTACGCCCTTACTTTTTCCTTGTAATTTTTAAGGATTAGGATGTTAAGGTAGGTTTTCACGTTAGGCCAAGTCTAAAAAAATCTTTGTCAGCCCTCATAGGGTTCTTTCTAAGATGTAAATACCATATAAATTAACTTCCTTTTTAAACCTGGCTTTAGAATCTCTTTAAAGCATATTTTACATCTTAATTATCCAGTGGTTCAAGAATTTACAATAGTTTTAAAAGGCGCGAGCGCCGCGACCAAACTCTTCGCCGACATTGAAATCGACGATGTACCAGCCGATGTAATTGGTCAAATGGTCTTTAGTAATTGTTTTATCGACTTCTCTTCCCCATAATTTCTGATTGAAGTAAGCAAAAAAAAAAAAAAAAGGGATTCAAGTCCCTTGATTTCCTTTATTCGCTCTTAGTTTAATGCCATTTTACTTTAGTGTTTCAAGTAAAGGAATTTGGCGGTTTGGACGAGGGAACTTGGTGTTTTGGTAAAGAAATTTGGTGATTTGTCGTAAAGTCGCGCGATGTCACTTTCTTAACATGACTTGTCGATTTTTGGTGTTTTCTCTCGGCGTAACGATTTTGACGATTTAATTGATAATTGTGATGTAGTATAAGTAAAAAGAGTGGTATTGAGGGAAAAGTTTGGTGTAAAAAGTAAAAGTTGTCATAGGCTGTTGCCTGAGTTAATGTTTACTAGGGATCTAACCCTAATGGTTGCTACACATACTTCTGCGGTACTCTATAGCCGCTTGGTAGCCGCATGGGAGCATGCCTTCACCTGTCACATGATCAGGTTACTCTTTTTTTCTGTAGCTCCGCACCAGCTCCTTAATAAGGGTTCTTCTATTTTTTTTTCTCCATCTGGGACTATAAATAGTATCCGACTACCTTAAACTATATCTCCGGTCTAATCCCTCCATATATAATCATCGATTTTTTTTCAAACGGTGTTATAATTGCTTGTAAGCGGTTATAGCTTTGAATTATGTTTTCTTTTTCCAACTTTTTGAATTTGGAACCCTAAGCCTTGGAATTATCTTTCTACATACGTGTAAATAAATAGTTTCAACGTGCTTTAACGGTCGAATACGATTTTTTTACTATTTAATACAAAATTTTTGTGGATAATTTACGTATAAAACTCGCTAAATAGGATGGAACCGTTTGTAAATAAGTTTCATTTTTGGCATATTGGAATACTAATGCATTAAATACGTTAAATAATATAATTCGGCAATTAAAAGCTATTGGCATGTTTACGTTCTCAAAACAACCTACACCTTAAGGATATTTTATTATGTTATTTAAGAGCAACGTAATTACTACATCGATTTCCACCGGAAATCGCGTTAATTAATTTTACGACGACGATCCAGACTTTTTTAACTTCGATTACGATACTGGGTTCTACTCGATAAATATTTATAATGTAAATATGAGCCTTTCAATGAACTAATCAAGTTTTTGGTGTTAAATTACACTCTTTGTTATAAAATTTTAAATGTTATATAAACTACGTATAAATCGGAGGTTTATCAGTATTAAGAAAAATCACTTTCACATTATTTTCTAATAATTTAAAATCATTATGAAAACCGTTATAAAATGTCATTATACCCGTAACGACGACAGCGATATTAGCGACTCCTATATCTCTATAACAATATTCCGTATTTAGTATTACAGTTTAAATGCGACTAAAACCGTTATTGATCGGCTTACGAATATGAATCAAAAAAACTGTAAACGGGTTTTCATATTTTAAAACTTTTATAACGTTTTACCTGTATAAATTAGTAATATAGCTTCAAAATCCGCCGTTAAATTTGTTATTTTAAAAGATTCTTTTAATGATATGTTAGTAAATATGTTATTCTCCCTTGATATACCTATATATTACAACAAATAGGTTACCCGCGCTTAATTTATTAACAGGTGACTTTATAACCTTTGTATACGATATGGTAGCGCTAATTACATTAATATTGCTATTATTGGAGGTACGATACGTAACTGCAGTAATAACGGCGACGTACCTGCCTGCAATAATTAGGGGGCTGTTATTATAACTAGCGTAAACGATTTTCAAACCGCTGTTAGATGGCGCGCTACCTAGGTTAACTACTCAAAACTCTTCCGACGTAAAAATCCTAATTTATACCTATAGTATAAACCGAATAATTATCGTATATGTACTTACCTATTGTATTTAACGTAACAGTTAAACGACTCTTGTATTAAAATTAATATAAATATTTACCTTACATTTAACAAAGGTTTCATTAACTTATACAAAAAAAAAGTGTAAACTTTATATATAATAAATTATGAAAGTTAAAACAATTCTCATTTACACAAATAACTCGCCCCCAATTTTTAAATAACTCCCTGTTTATAATAAATTTACTTCACAGTTTCATTTAGGTCAGTAACCTTTTAATAACTATAAATTATAAATTTTAGAAAGTTACGAGTAACTAGTTTACTCATTAAATAAAATTACCGTATATTCCTATTCTACCTTAACGACTCGGAAAAACCATAGGTTATATACTTGATTCCGCCCTACATGTTTTTTATAATCTTTTTAAATATTAACTTTCATAAATATCGATATTGGATCTATGTTAATATTATTTCCTGTTTACAATACGACGTTCTTCTAGCTAAACTTTAAATGAAATACGAATAGATAACTTATGTCGCTCCAAAGTATATATTAATTTTGAATCTAGCGGTTGAACACTGTGTATAGGAACTGTGGTTGGCGTCGGTACAAAAAAAGTCTAGATGAATTAATACCGCCACCTTCCATATTATAATTTGAAAGGCTCAAAGGTATTAAGTTATAATCATGCGGCTCGTCTTCGTATCCCTCGAAGACATTAATAAAACGCTCTCCCCAAAGTAACTCGTTTTTATTAACTATAAACTCCCCAACACTTTTAAGAAATTCGCGCTCTTATTCGATAAAGCTCTAGAAGATAATTGGCCTCCTTATCGTTCCTAAGCCGATCACAAAATCGTCTTTTAAAACGACAGTTAAACCCAGCTTTTCAAAGTCTTATAAGGCTTGTTATATAATATATCGCAGAAGAAAAATTATATATTAAAAAGATGTTAACCTAGTTATTCGACTAAATTTACATTTATAGGAATAGCAGTTTCATGGGTAACTTCTAGTTTCTCGTTTTGAAACCCAGGGGTAATTTACATTTTTATATAGATTATCTTAAATCCGTGGTTATTACGAAAATAGAATGCTATACTTTCCCACTTATTATAGAAACTATTATAAATGTCTTCCAAGTAAAATGGTTTATTAAGTTAAATATTACAAGCACTTTCTATAACTTTAATATCAATAAGGGAAATAATTATGAATGACGTTCCGTATAAGTTTTAGGCTTTTCGAATAACTAGTTACATGTTTCGTTCTCTTTAATATACTGATTACCTTTTACAGGTATGCTAACAGTTTTTTACGCTGTTCTCTCGATACTTTCAACGTTTATAAAGTTAAATTTAAGTTTGTATTCAAAGCTTTAAACGTTGCTAGTTTTAATTTCAATATATTTAAATATAAATTCAGCGTTTAAAAAATAAATACCTAAGATATGTTATTAAAGTTGGAATCGGTATACATATAGACCCCTAAAAGCTACGCTTTGTCCGGAAATATGCGGATTTCACGTTTACTTTCAAAGTACGAGGTTTTTATGATTTCGTGAACTTTTATAGATAATTTATTCGCGATCATTTCTTGATTATGAATCCATTAATTAAATCAATCCAGAAATATCAACTTTTCCGTTAGGAATGCAGAGAGGAAATTGTTCTTCAACTACTTAAATTTAGCTCTTTTTTTAATCTCGTTTTCGTTTAGTGAAATCCTGATCTCGATACCTTTTCAGAAGACAACTATTCTAGTTAGGCTTGAAAAGATTATTTACTCTAATTTTACGATTCCATGAACCTATACTAAGTAACATATTACTTTCGTCGTTTATCGTCCGCCGAATATATTTAAAAAAAATTACGATAAAGAATTACTTAAGATTCTGAGTACGGCTCGCCTGTATATTATTTCACAGATTATAAAGATTCAAAATACTGTATAATTAAACGAAGACCTTTCTAATAATAGTTTCGCTAATTTTAACTTCTTTTCTAATTTCGTTTTTCATTGGGTTAAAATAAAAAGTCATATTGTATATAACGTAATATATTATTTTAGCGAAATTAGGATATTTATAAAAATTTGTTTTACCTACGTTCTTCTAGACAGGAATCACAACTTTAAAATCCCAAATAGATCATTGTTTAATAGATTTAGCTCATATATATTCCGGTCAACTATCAGTAACGAATTTATTTTGAATGGTTACAAACTCTTTACTAAGATCGACTTTTAAAACAATTAGGACACTATTATTATCCGAGACGCTATTAACACTTATTTAATTCGTGTAATAAGTATAATCGACCGAAATTTTCCTATTAATATTGATATTAGGACAATCAAATAATTAGGGTTTCCATTTCAAAATATTATTTAAATGATGACATTACTTCACGATTTCACAATCGTATTTAAGTACCTATTTACATGCTATCTATTATAAAATTAATATTAAATCCCCATGATTCACTTTTTATTAATGATACTTATTACAACTTTATTATATTAATATTTTTCAAACCATACTTTTACCCTGGGTCATAACGTGCGATCCGATGTTTTTATAAGAATTTCGATATTTATAAACATAAGACTTATTATAAATATATTTGAAAAAATGTTTTTGAACCTTTACCAATTGATAAAAGGCTTTAAAGCGGATTTCTGATCGATTTTATAATCGACTTTCCCTTAAAACGAACCAGAAATCCACGTTATCTGAAAATGATTATGAACTATTTACGTATATTTATAACTTTAAAGGTAATAAATATTATAAACGTTTCATTTTACGTAAAGCGGTTTTAAACCATGATTAGCGATTCTACATGTTTTTCTTATTATTATTACTAATAGAGATTTAAATTGAACTGATAGGTTTTAAAAACGCCTTTATGATTTAGTGGGGGCAAAGTAACGCCCAAGCATTGTATTACACTCTAAAATCAAAGATGTTATAGAATATATTGATTTGTAAGGTTGAATATAACTACTTGTTTTTATAACTTAAAATTTATTTAACTCAAGCTATTTATTACCTGGTTCTCAAATAGTATTCAATAATGAAAATATAATTACTACTGGTTTTGATTTTTTTTTATAACTATAACTATTACATTGATTATATTTAACTCGTTCAACTTTTACTCCTTCCAACAACAAAATTGTGGATAGAGGTTAAATATTTCGTCTAATATATTCGCGATATTACGGAATGCGCGAATATTATAATAGTGGTTACATAATAGTAGTTATATAATAGCGTATAAAGGTAACCGTGAATAAAGAACACTTCCATTTTAAATGGTTTTAGGTTATTAATAACATTGAACTTCTTTTGGAAAATTACAAATGAAATAAGTTTTCGAAAAAAAAATAACTTTATAATAAATACCTCGTTATATATATTATCGATTTCGACGCTATAGAATTTAACGTTCTTGGTGGAAAACATTCTATTTTTTTTATCAATCAACTTATCCGAGTTACTTCACATCCGTTTCCGAGATAATATACCCGCGATTTTTAATTATTACCCATTGAATTCATAAACTATAAAGGTGAAACGAAATCTCAATATTATGTTGAAAGTATTTTACATACCGGGGGAAAATTTTAAATAGACCGCACTAGCTTAGCGACCTTCAAAAATTATAAGTATTAATGAAATAAGTAGATTTTATATACCCAACTTAAAATCCGGTGTTAAACTTTTTGAATACCACCGCTTTCGATGTTTTTAAATTATGTTATCAATCGGGTAAATATTGTAACGAGCCCTTTCGTCCATCCCATGAACCGAGTTGAAATATTACATTTTATGTTACAAATATCGTAAAACCCGTTATTTTATGTGTATGGAATATATACTTAACTTATATTAATACTTCGGCCGAAATTTCTTCATTTTTTCATTATACTCCTCGTTTTTCAAAACCTTGCACCAACCGTTAACAGCTAATATTTTCTTACCATTTCGATCAATTTACCTACTTTACCCTTAATATGACTTTGCCTTCTATTAATACGTTCGGAAACCTCGACCAATTACTTAGTTATTTTTAACTAAAATTCCTACCCGTTCTTTAACTGCTATACCCATATTTACTTTTAATATACTTTACTTATTTAAAAACCACGCTTTTCGTTAAAAGTTTATATAGCCTGGAGGCTATCGAAGCGAACGGGAATAACAGGTATCGAATTCATGTTTTTACAGGTGCCCACCTTTTTTTACGTCACTCAACGCACTTTTATACCCTTTTTGACGACTATAACCTAATTTTATACCTTATTTCACCGCTCGTAAACATTTCAAAAACAGCTTATAAACGAACAACTTACGTCGGGTTTAAACGTAAAAGGTTAGATTGACTTCAGATAGCCTTTTTACTACTTCATTTTCATCGGAATTCAGATCTAATCGGGTATATATATGGTCAAAGTTATAAACAATCGCCCCGATGAAATATAAAAGGTGCTGAATACTAGTATTAAACCGTTTGTTAGCAGTTTCCTAACCGTTATATACGTTCAAATCTACCCTCGTTTTTTTAACAAAAGTTTTGACAGTAATAAACCATTTTATAAACGTATTTAAAATACATTTATTTACGGGTACCATCTGGATACATACTCATCTGGCGTATAATAAGAAACTATATATTTGTTGATAGGAGTTGAACGGCTTTAAAGTAGCTATGTTTACGTCTTTAATCACTTTGTTGACGTTAACTACCAGTTAGGAATTTATTTTAATTTTTATATAATAACAATAATAATAATAATAATAATAATAATAATAATAATAATAATAATAATAATAATAATAATAATAATAA
>JASMMZ010000002.1:5420450-5432294 GCA_038502455.1 Anisogramma anomala | reverse complement strand
TGGGAGGTAATATTACAAGCTGATGCCTAAGCTAATATTTTCCAAAGATCTAACCCTGATAATTGCTATCTATGCCCTTGCGATACTTTATAACCGCTTGGTTACCGTATGTAAGCATGCTCTTACCTATTATGTAACCGGGTCACTCCATTTTCTGTAGCTCCGCACCCGCTCCCTAGCAGGAGTTCTCCTCTTCTTTCTTCATTAAGGATTATAGACAGTATCTGATCACCTTAAGCGACAGCTCTGATTCAGTCCCTTTACAAAGTTTGGTATAGAAAGTAAGGTTAAATATTATTTATTATTAAACGTTGTAAGCTATAAGACTTAGTCGTTTTTGTAGTAATAGTTCCCGTAGAAGTATTTACTCAGCGTTTACCAACTTAACGATTTTTAAGACTTTTAATGGTTAATCTTAACGTTTTCAAACAAAATTTGGTGAAGATTTCTTAGTGTTTTCGATGGCAATACCGTTGTTACCTTTAAATTACCATAAAAAACCGACGTAGTTCGGAGGTTTTCTCTACTTATTGCCGTAAAAAATTACGTAGTAGTAAAGGCTTTTCGCATCTTTCCTTCACTTTGGTATTATATAAAGCGTAACCAGGAAATAGCTTCTTTTTTTATCTTGCCAATTTGTGTTTAACCTAATAAGCACTGATTAGTGTTGATAGGCCTACTAGATAGGCCTTTAGACATTGCAACGTTATCTATTCGAATTGTAGTCGAAGTAACAGTAGTATTGCGTAGTTAAGTGGTGGGTGTATTGTTTTAGGTTTAGCAGACCGTTAGCCGGTCTACACACTAATTTATATGGCTAATTGCTTGGCTCGTGCCCTAGTGTGAAGTGGGCGCATACTATCCTTCACTTTACAGTAAACCCACAAAACAATACACTCAACTTGCAGTCAGTATAGTCAACTTTACTGTAAGTAAAGTTGACTGACTGCACTGCAATTGTTCCAACAAACGTATCAATAGTCGAAGTTAACTCGTTTAAAAGGTTACAAAGTTAAACTGATTTGGATTATTTGATAACAATAAAGATTATTTCTATGTGAATTTCGACGTGATTTCTTACTGCGGATGAAGAGATCTGTAAGGTTCGACGAATACACAAGTCACTAGATGAAAAAACGAGGATTCATAGAGCTCGCGATCATTAACAACAACGATTCGTATGAAGTCTATGGAAAAACTATTTTCTACTCGACGATCATACGGACCGTCGGGTGTGATCGATCATATTAGCCCCCATCATCACTTCCCGTAACAGAAGATAGTGCCTGCCATCAAGGGCCTTCACACCGCCGCGAGCGCGCCGTGCCGTGGGCGCCAGCGGCGCGGCCCGCCGGGGTTTTGCCGGCGGACGCCGCCATGCTGCCTTCCGCGGGATGACCGAACGGCTCGCGGGGGGTGGGAAGGCGGGGGGGCTGCCGGGACTGGGACCCGGCCGCGGCTGGTCTTGGCCACCGGCGCCGGCGAGCT
Source organism: Anisogramma anomala (assembly GCA_038502455.1). Lineage (NCBI taxonomy): Eukaryota > Fungi > Ascomycota > Sordariomycetes > Diaporthales > Gnomoniaceae > Anisogramma > Anisogramma anomala. The sequence goes on along the minus strand of JASMMZ010000002.1, from coordinate 5,430,806 downwards.
TCGTGATGAACTCATAGCGATACAGGGCCAGGGATGGGGGGAAGGGGCCAGGATTCTTTGGCGGTGGCCCCCCTATGTGCCGGCGGTCGTGGGTGATGAAGGGCGGAGGCGGCTGCCAGGCCGCGGCGCCGCTCATGGCGGAATCGGACTCACAGCGCTTCTTGGAATTCGACGTATTCCCCGGATGCAGCGGTGCGCGAACGTCTCTCTCGGGGTGTCCCTGGGGCACAGCTTGTCCTTGGCCAGGCTGTTGATGGACATGGCAAGGGGGGACGCCGGTGACTTCCCACTGGCGCAAGGTCGGTGTCGGCGGCGGCGACCTGCTTTGCTTTCGGCTTGATCGTCACGGACACTGCGTGGCAGGTGTTGGGGATTTTCGAGAAGGCGTCCAGGGCGGCTGGTGGGCTGGGAAGGTTGCCCGGTGTTCAGGCTAGGCTAGTATCGGTCTTGTTGTTCAAGTGGAGATGGTGGGACTTGGAATTAGTAGGAGGCTGGGAAAGCCCTAGAGGAAGGCCAAAGAGGAAGGAGGCGAAGGAAGATGCCTGGGGAAGATGTCCGAAGATGTTTGAGGAGGGTGTGAGAAGGAATCTTTAAGGAGGAGACCGAAGATAAAAATGGAAGAAGAACGGAGCATAGTGGAAGAATGAGAATGTATGTGGAGAAAGACAGGAGTTAAACAGAGGAGAAAGACAGGAGTTTAACATTGGAGAAAGGCAGGAGGGAGTTGATAAAGGAAGTTGGACGAGAACTGAGGAGTGAGGGGAAAAGAGGGTAGGAAGCGATGGGGGAAAAATACGAGGTCTGGACATGGATTGAGATGTTGAGAAGCGAGTACCCGTTGGTGATTATCTCACGAATACCTAGGTAGTTAGTTGTGTACTCCCAAGGTGATTATTCCACATGTGGACAGTCCATGGGCTGTTATCCCATAGGAAGTGCCTGAGGTATCCAGGTTTAGTGTCCCAATATATACAGCGACGGTAGGCGGTAATGATTACCCTCAATGACTGAAGTAGAGTTGACACCCAGCGATCAGTCCTTGATATCCTAGCCATGCCCACCTTGAATCTAGCTACACAGTGTGAGTGAATCTCATTTAATATACACAGTATATGGCGTTGGCCGCCATGGGCCCACCCTTTTCATCCGTCTGTGGTGCGGTAGAGCAACATCTCTATGCAGTATCTCTCAGATAGAACCTAAATACCCCCCGATCTCCCAGCCCTGAGAGCTTTGTGAATACACAATAATTGAAAAAGATTCTAACCCTATACTAGCCGTCCCGATGCCCAGTTTTCGCCAGAAGACGAACGCCTGTGTGGATATCCTCATGTTGTATGAACGCCGCTATGTCAGTCTTATTTCCGCGTTCTGTGTTCTATACCCATTGCAATATTTCGTCAATTTTAGAAGTAGGGGCCCTCATTGACACCGTTAGTCGCTTTGACTGCCAGTGCCTTATCCAGACAACCAGCACTGGCGGCGATGAAGCCGAGGTAGGGACTCTGTGTGCCGCGGGTTAGCTGACATATCAAGGGGATAAGGTGGCATCAGACCTACGCTCGGGTTGAGCACCTTGGACTGGTACTCGGCGTGGAACTGGGTGCCCACGAAGTACGGATGGTCTTTGATCTCGAAGATCTCCATACGCTGGCCCGTCTCATCCTTGCCGACGAAGTGAAGTCCGGCAGCCTCCAACTTTGCGATATAGGCGGGGTTAATCTCGTAGCGGTGGCGGTGGCGCTCCTCAATCTCCTGGTGGCCGCCGTACAGGGCGCGGGTCTTGGCCCACTCGCTGCCGGGCTGGAAGATGGTCTTGCGCGACCCGAGACGCATGGTGCCACCCATGTTCTCTTTGTCGAGCTCCGGCATGGAGATAACCACGCAGTCGTTAGCGCCGGCTTTGAACTCCTCGGAGTTGGCATCTGGCATGTTGCAGATGTCGCGGGCAAACTGGATGGCGGCGGTTTGGAAGCCGAGGCAGACCTAGGCGTTGAGTTAGCAATGTGACTGACTGGTTTAGAGAGAGGGCCGCGTGAACATACTCCCAGGAAAGGGGTCCGGTTCTCTCGAGCAAACTTGGACGCCAGCATCATGCCCTCGGTACCACGTATGCCGAAGCCACCGGGGACAATGATACCCGAGGCAGTGCGCAGCTCCTGCCATGCCTTCTCGTACTTGTCTCCCTCGGCAGACTTGGCCATATCCTCCAGATGCTCAGCGTCGACCCAGATCAGGTTCAGCTTCCGGCGCAGGTGCATGGACGAGTGCTCGAGGGACTTTACCACCGACAGGTAGGCATCATGTGTTTCCACGTACTTGCCAACCAGGGCGATGTCGATCGAGGACTCCTGCTTTTGAGTGACCACATGTTTCCAGTGCTCCCAGAGCTCGGCGCCCTTGGCCACGTTCGCAGGCGGGATAGACATCAACCCAATATTTAAGTGGACACGCAGCAGGGAGATGAGCTGCTGTTGCTCCAGGAGGATCGGGACTTGGTACACAGTGGGCATGTCGCGGACGACGAGAATCTGGCCGATCTCCACAGAGCAGTGCAGCGCGAGCTTCGCGATGGTAGACTCTGCGAGAGGGGTTTCGCACCGACAGGCCACCTAGTGTTATGGTCAGCACCATTGCCATTCCCCGGGAGACATCCTACGTACCAGGTCCGGGATCAGGCCATAGCTACGGACTGACCTGACAGCGTGCTGGGTGGGCTTCGTCTTCTGCTCTCCGTGGATGGTAGGCACGTACGACACGTGGATGGTCATGAAGTTGGTGCTACCAGTTTCATGACGCAGCTGTGTCAGGGCCTCGACGAAGGGCATGCTCTCGATATCACCGACTGTGCCTCCGAGCTCAATGATGCAGACATCGGGCTCCTCATTGGATCCATCGACGGGAACGAGAGCGACACGCTTGATCCAGTCTTTGATGGCGTTTGTGACGTGAGGAACGCTGTGGACATTTAGCACGGACCCGGATTGTCTATTTTTTGGGTAGGCATGGCAGGGTGAAGCTGAGAGCTCATATGCCGAGGTCTCAAGGCATGGGGAGGCACGCACATCTGGACAGTCTTGCCAAGGAAGTCGCCACGGCGCTCCTTCGAGATGACCTATAGGCTGTCAGCAAATGAAGCGTGAGTGCGGCCATGAGATTGCATACGTGTTGGTAGATCTTGCCGGTGGTGATGTTGTTGTCTCCGGTCAGGTTCAGGGCAAGATATCGCTCGTAGTTCCCAAGGTCAAGGTCGACCTCGCCGCCTGGAAGAGATGCTCAGTACGAGAAACTGCAGGATCAGGCATGGAGACAAACCAGACTTCAAGACAAAGCACTCGCCGTGCTCAGCTGGGGCCATCAAGCCTGCGTCGACTGAGACATAGGGGTCGATCTTGACGCAGGTGACTTTGAGGCCAAGGGTCTTCAAGAGCTGTGAGGAAGGCAGTTAGAAGCTGGTATGGTCTACAACCATTCGAAAGAAGTCGTGGCAACCAACCAGACCTGTGGACGACGCGATAATGCCCTTTCCCACACCTGCAGATCATCATCAGCAAACGCGCCGCCAAAAAGGACCCCGCGTGGTATGGGCGAGCCATACCAGAGATGACTCCGCCGGACACAAGGACGTAACGCATCCTGCGTGGTTTCGATATGCTGTCGTAGGTATGCTGTGGTTGTAACAAACAGAAAAGAGTGGCCTTCGTTCTCCAACAGAAAAACAGGAAAAGTTGCTTGTTTGCTTAGGAAGTCGGAAGATTGCTAGGCGATGGTCCGTCACTCACGCGCTTCGTGACTAAAAAATCAAGGCCGCGTCTCTACTTCATGAATGTGCTGAAGAAAAGTCCCAGTACCCCAGCAAGGAACAGGGGTCCTGCATCCGGAATGTGAAGACCCGAACCCTGAACTGCTGCGCCTTTTCTGTGAGGCTTGGATGAATTATTGATACTAGGCCTACAGAACACTGCAATACGGTATGAGGTGCAAGTCTGCACAAATCAGATGAAACGTAAACATTTGCGATACAGTAATAATTTATTATTCAATCAGAGCCTGGGCCGTTGCCAGCCTTTCTTTGCACATTCAAAGGTATACTTTCGACATAAAGGCACGTATATATGACAGACTCCATGGCTGCAGTCAAATCAGAGAGCCTCTCAACATACTACTACTGCAGGTTCTCAATGACAATGGCAGAAGCACCACCACCACCATTGCAGATTCCAGCAACGCCAATCTTGGCCTTCTTGTCCTTGAGCACACTCGTCAGAGTAGTGACTATGCGGGCACCGGAGCATCCCAGAGGGTGGCCAATGGCGACAGAGCCACCGAAAACATTGACCTTCTCGGGGTCCAGGTTCAGCAACTTGACGTTGGCCAGGGCCACGACGGAGAAAGCCTCATTGATCTCATAGAAGTCCACCTTGTCGGCAGTTAGGCCGGCATGCTTGATGGCCTTGGGGATAGCCAGTGCCGGCGCGGTGGTGAAATTCTCGGGCGCGTGCGCGGCGTCGCCCCATCCGAGGATCTTTGCAATGGGCTTGATGCCGAGCTCCTTGAGCTTAGCCTCCGAGACGAGGACCACAGCAGAGGCCCCGTCGTTGATGGGCGACGCGTTGGGAGCGGTGACGGTGCCAGTGGCGGGAATGAAGACGGCCCGGGCGCTCTTGAGCTTGTCGACGTTCAGATTCTTGACCTCCTCGTCGCGATCGATTCTAATCGCGGGCTTTCCGCGACCACCGCTGACCTCGATAGGGGCAATCTCGGAGACGAATTTGCCAGCGTCGGTTGCGGCCTGGGCCTTCTGGTATGCCTTGATTGCGTACTCGTCCTGCTGCTCGCGGGAGAGCTGGTGGGTCGACGCGCACAGCTCGGCAGCCATGCCCATCAGCTCCTGCTTGCCGTAGGCGTCACGCAGGCCGTCCTTCTGCACCGCGTCGATGAGAGCGCCGTCGCCATACTTGACACCCGTGCGCAGGTTGGGAAGGTAGTGGGGCGCGTTGGACATGGACTCGGTGCCGCCGGCCACGACGATGGAAGCGTTGCCTGTCATGATGGTCTGAGCACCCAGGATGATGGCCTTCATGCCAGAGGCGCACACCTTGTTCACGGTGGTGGCGACCACGGCATCGCTCAGGCCGCCATGGATAGCGCATTGTCGGGCGGGGGCTTGGCCCACGCTGTGGTGTTGTCAGTCAAGCCGAGCCCACTGCCAGTAGGCTCAGGGTCCAAGGCCACTCACCCCGCAGAGAGCACATTGCCAAAGAAGACCTCCTCAACGTCCTTGGGCTTGATCTCAGGCACTCGCTCAACGGCAGCTGCACGATCATGTGAGCGAGTGCAATCTAGGCTGAGACATATATTGACGCATACCCTTTATAGCGTGCGCGCCCAACTGAACCGCGGTGAGGCTGGAAAGGGAACTGTTGCAGAGAGGAATTAGCTCCTTCAGCTAGTTGCTCGGTAGCCTGCCTTGACCTAGGCTAACCGCTAACTCACCCGAGGAAGGAGCCAACAGGGGTTCGTGCCACTGAGGCAATATAGACCGGAGGAAATGTAGACATTTTGAGCGAAAGAGTCTCCCTATAGCAGTGACCTGGAATGAGCTGACCTAGAAGCCTTGACTGGAGGGATGGAATGGGTCTGGCCTGATAAAGTAGCCGGAGGCCGGAGGAATCAAGTCATGTACTGCTTCGAGGTGCTTCGAGGCAGGCACGCTAGTGGGTTGTTGGTGCATTCTTCACAGCAAACTCGGATCAGTTCCTTGTTGTCGCGAGTTTGCTTGACAGGGTTTGCATTACAGGGTTGGCCGGCCTTACAGGGTTGCTAGCCGCCCGCCACAGCTTCCTTCAAGGGCAGGTGTGGCGCAGTCTCTCAGCCTTGCCAAGACAAACTTTGTTGCATACCCAGCTTTTTGAACTCTGCTGCCAACAACCACCAAAAACACCCCAACCTTCTTTACCCCTCTAAGTGTCCTGTCAACGCTATGGATGACCTCTACGATGAGTAAGATGCACACACATCGTTCGCGACCAAAAACACCATTGCTGACAAAACGTCCAGATTTGGCAACTTCATTGGCGAGGAGGCCGAAGCATCGGAGGACGGATCCCAGCATGGCGCCGACGCCGGCAACTACGTCTACGATGACGAGTCTGTCGAGGAGGATCGCGACGCCGGGCAGGAGCTGATGGATATAGATGGTAAAGGAAGCACAGATTTTTCGTCGCAATGCGTCGCAGCAGTATTTTCGAACCCTGTCATTGCTAACTTGCGACGTTGCGACAGATGCACCCTCGGATGCCGTTGTCTTTGCGACAGATGCACCCTCGGATGCCGTCGTACTGCACGAAGACAAACAGTACTACCCGTCAGCGGCGCAAGTATATGGAGAAGATGTCGAGACAATGGTACAAGAGGAGGACGCGCAACCGCTGACCGAGCCCATTATTGCGCCCGTGGAGCAGAAGAAGTTCACAGTCGAGGAGGCCGACCTGCCCCCCGTGTTTTTCGACCGCAATTTCATGACCCATCTCATGAACCTTCCTGACCAGATCCGAAACGTCGCGCTCGCAGGGCACCTTCATCACGGCAAAACCGCATTCATGGACATGCTAGTTTTGGAGACACACGACATCAACGACCGGCTTGAGCAACGGACCGGCAAGAACCGGGACGAGCAGCTACGGTACACCGATGTTTCTGATATCGAGAGGAATCGAGGGCTGTCGGTCAAGGCGGCGCCCATGAGCCTCGTGCTCCAGGGCACCAAGGGCAAATCACACCTTTTGAACGTGATCGACACGCCCGGACACGTCAACTTCGTCGATGAGGTCGCCGCATCACTGCGCCTTGTGGATGGCGTTTGCTTGGTGGTGGATGTTGTGGAGGGAGTGCAGGTCAACACGGAGCAGATCATAAGGCATGCCGTCCTCGAGGATATACCGATCACGCTGATCGTCAACAAGATGGACCGCCTCATCCTGGAGCTGAAACTGCCGCCGAGCGACGCTTACCACAAACTGAGGCATGTGGTCGAACAGGTCAACACTGTGATCGAGAGCACAATACCTGGGAAGGGCGAACAGAGGCGGGTCAGTCCTGAGAAGGGCAACGTGCTGTTCGCCTGCACGGACATGGGCTGGTGCTTCACATTGCAGTCTTTCGCCAAGATGTACTCGGACAGCTTTGGTGGCGTCAACACTGAGGATTTCTCGCGGAGATTATGGGGAGATGTGTTCTTCAATCCCATGAAGCGCTCGTTTACGAGAAAAGCGGTCGAGGAGGGAGCAAGGAGGTCCTTCATCACATTCATCCTGGAGCCTATCTACAAGCTCTACTCTCACACGATCAGTGAAAGCCCGGAGGAACTCAAGACCACACTGGGCAGTCTCGGGATCTCATTGAAGCCTTCGCAGTACAGGCAGGACGCCAAGGTCCTGCTTAAACTAGTGTGCGAGCAGTTCTTCGGCCCCTGCACAGCCTTCGTCGACATGGTTGTGCAGCACATACCCTCCCCAGTGGAGGCTGCTGAAAGACACCTGGAGAGAAACTACACCGGACCACTCGATTCGAAGGTGGCCGAATCTATGAAGACGTGCGATCAAGATGGGCCATTGGTCATCCATGTCACAAAGTTGTTCAACTCCTCGGATGCGAAGCAATTTTACTCCTTCGGTCGTGTTCTAAGCGGAATTGTTCGGCCCGGAGCGGAGGTCCGAGTCCTCGGCGAGGGCTATTCTTTGGACGACGAGGAAGATATGGCCAACGCGAGGGTGTCCGATGTTTGGATTGCGGAGACGAGATACAACATACCAGTCGACGGCGTGCCAGCAGGCAACTGGGTCCTCCTTGGTGACGTGGACAACTCCATCGTCAAGTCCGCCACAATAGTCGACAAGCGCTTGGAAGACGACGAGGATGCTTATATTTTCAAACCCATCACACACTTTACGGAGTCGGTTCTTAAGATTGCTGTTGAGCCCATCAACCCCTCCGAGCTTCCCAAGATGCTCGACGGCATACGGAAGATCAACAAGAGCTACCCTCTCATCACCACGAAGGTGGAAGAGTCCGGTGAACACATTATTCTCGGCACAGGCGAGCTATATATAGACTGCGTCATGCATGACTTGCGACGACTATACGCAGACATGGAGATCAAAGTGTCGGACCCTGTCACGCGCTTCTGCGAGACTGTCGTCGAGCAATCCCACACGAGATGCTACGCCATTACTCCCAACAAAAAGAACAAGATCACAATGGTTGCCGAGCCATTAGATGATGGCATCGCGAGGGACATAGAATCAGGAGCTGTGAGCATGAAGAACCCGATCCGCCAGACGGCTAAGTTCTTCGAGGAGAAGTACGAGTGGGACAAGCTGGCCGCCCGAAGCATCTGGGCGTTTGGTCCAGACGACACGGGTGCCAACATTCTGCAGGACGATACGCTGCCTGGTGAAGTAAGTCACATCAAGTCTACCCAACCCAGCGAAAACGCGGAGATGGCACCTTTCGCACCTTTGGCCTCTGGTTCGCCATTTTCTGACAATTTGCTGGCGTCTTTCGCCACAGGTTGACAAACGCCTGCTCAATACCGTCAAGGAGCCAATACGCCAGGGCTTCAGCTGGGCGACACGTGAGGGTCCCCTCTGCGAAGAACGTGAGTGGCCCCTGTTTCTTTTTGCACACCTGCATCTGCATATGCATATGCATCCTTCATTCGACGCTGTGATTCTTGTCTCTTGTGCATTTTTCAATGTGACAAGAACCGAGCCGGCTGCATGAGGTACCTTCTCAAGAGGGTTACGGCTGGACAGAGCGCCAGCCTGCTCCAGTTCACCTCACATGGCCAAGGGATAAATGCCACATGGTGTAATGCATGACTGTGCCGCGCGCCCAGCCACGGGGCTGTCTCTGTCACGTCCCTGTCCAATCCCATGGCAGCGTGCCACTCACTCGCCGATAGATCTCACACTGTCTTTGCAGTAGTCCAGTAAGCTAATGACTGCCGCTCACAGCGATCCGTAACACGAAATTCAAGATCACCGATATGGCCCTGGCACCCGAAGCTATATTCCGTGGTGGTGGTCAAGTTATCCCCACATCCCGGAGAGCCTGCTACTCGTCATTCCTCATGGCTTCTCCCCGCCTCATGGAGCCCATGTACACGGTGTCGATGACAGGCCCGCAGGATGCCGTGGCCAACCTGTACACGTTTCTGGCGAGGCGCCGGGGCCACGTTCTCAGCGATGGGCCGATCGTGGGCACACCTCTCTATCGCGTCAACGGTTTAATCCCGGTCATTGACTCGTTCGGTTTCGAAACCGACTTGCGTATCAACACACAGGGCGCCATGGTGTCCCTGGTTTTTGACCGGTGGCACATCGTCCCGGGTGACCCGCTCGACAGAGACATCATCATCCGGCCCTTGCAGCCCGCCAGCGCCCAGGCGACGGCCCGGGATTTCGTGCTCAAGACGCGTCGGCGCAAGGGGCTTAGCGAGGACGTGTCGGTGGCCAAGTTCCTGGAGCCTGAGTTCTACCAGGACATGTTGGCGAGCGGCGCTCTGGGCGACGTTTAGGTTTGGTAGATACGACTGCCTATCCGAGAATACGAGGGCTTCCAATTACCTCGGCGGCTTTACTGTTTGGTCACGTTCGAGCATCGCGTCAGGTGCTCCGTAAGCGGACCAAGGTTTAACCAGGCCGATATTTCGTCCGCTGTCAACGGCGTTGCCGGAGGCTTATTTCCAACGTAAAGTTTGTCGGGAGGGCCCCACCAGCCGGATATCCCGTTGAGATCGCCGTCTGGCATTGCGTATGTGGGTAGGTTCAGCCCGTTACTGATGAAGTCCTGATTAACAATGTATTCGCCCGTATTCGAGCATAATTTTGCATGTCCTTTTCGCCGACGTCTGGCCTTACCTTGGGTGCGAAGACGTTGGTTGTACTGTACAAGTACACGCAAGTATTCATATAGAGTTAGCTAACTTTCCATGTCATTTCAGATCCATAGCCCTGTCGAGTGATTCAGTCTACCTCGATGAAAATGGCACATTCAAAACCAGCATGTGTGCCGACCACAGAAACGTATGAGCATCCGCTTACAATTCTCCCGTACCGTAGCAACTGTTCACTGTCAAGGGATGCTCCCAATATCTGTCTCGCCGGGGCCTCTGGTAAGAGGAAAGCATACATTCACCGCCGGGCCCCAAGTTCGGCTCCGAGCACCTTGAGTTTCGCGGGACCGTCGACGACTCCGGGGCCGTCTCGTGTTAGCATGTCATGTAGCAAACTGCATGCAGAAATGAGCTTTCGGTAGGTCATGTTATATTTAATATTGCATACTCGGCGGGAA